>JBBDGP010003232.1:40000-242118 GCA_037952835.1 Lithobates septentrionalis
GTTCAAGAATGGTTTGAGGAACACAACAACCAAATCAAGGTGTTGACCTGGCCCCCAAATTCTCCAGATCTCAATCCAGTTGAGCTTCTGGTGGGATGTGATGGAAAAACAAGTCCGATCCATGGAGGCCCCACCTCACACCTTACAGGACCTAAAAAGGTCTACTGCTGATAGCTTGGTGCCAGATACCACAGCGTACCTTCAGAGGTCTAGTGGAGTCCATGCCTTGACCGGGTCAGGGCCGCAAAAGGGGGACCTACTCAATATTAGGTGGGTGGCCATATAGTTATGGCTGGTTGGTGTAAATCGCCAGCTCCATCTAGTGGTCAGAATTCAGTACATTTTCTGATTGAAGTAACTCAGGAAAATGTACCTCAGTTTGCCTGCTAAATGGAGATGAAGATCATAGGAAGTCATACTATTAGAGAAAACGCTTAGAAAAATAAAGCAACATGGATGAATGCAGATGACATCGTCCTGAAACAATATTGGAGTGGACTGGATGTATATACAGTATCTCACAAAAGTAAGTACACCCCTCACATTTTTGTAAATATTTTCTTCTATCTTTTCATGTGACAACACTGAAGAAATGACACTTTGCTACAATGTAAAGTAGTGAGTGTACAGCTTGTATAACAGTGTAAATTTGCTGTCCCCTCAAAATTACTCAACACACAGCCATTAATGTCTAAACCACTGGCAACAAAAGTGAGTACACCCCTAAGTGAAAATGTCCAAATTGGGCCCAAAGTGTCAATATTTTGTGTGGCCACCATTATTTTCCAGCACTGCCTTAACCCTCTTGGGCATGGAGGTCACCAGAGCTTCACAAGTTGTCACTGGGGTCCTCTTCCCCTCCTCCATGACGACATTATGGAGCTGGTGGATGTTAGAGACCTTGCGCTCCTCCACCTTCCATTTGAGGATGTCCCACAGATGATCAATAGGGTTTAGGTCTGGAGACATGCTTGGCCAGTCCATCACCTTTACCCTCAGCTTCTTTAGCAAGGCAGTGGTCCTCTTGGAGGTGTGTTTGGGGTGGTTATCATGTTGGAATACTGCCCTGCGGCCCAGTCTCCAAAGAAAGGGGATCATGCTCTGCTTCAGTAGGTCACAGTACATGTTGGCATTCATGGTTCCCTCAATGATCTGTAGCTCCCCAGTGCTGGCAGCACTCATGCAGCCCCAGACCATGACACTCCCACCACCATGCTTGGCTGTAGGCAAGACACACTTGTCTTTGTCCTCCTCACCTGGTTGCTGTGCTTCAGTATGTCTCTGTGTGCGGAGGAGAGAGAGACGCGCGCCCACTGATTGGGGCATGTCAGCTCCTCTCGCGCCGTCTCCCTCCCCGCCCCCGGACCGTGTTGCGACATGGGAACTGTAGTGTCCCAAGCCTCGTGTCATCCTTGTGAGGATTCGCACATGCGCCGTGCTGTGCACCTGCGTCAGACGCCAATTGTATAACATTCACCTGCCTATATATAGCGCCTTTACACCACACTATATTGCCAGACACTCCAAGGGTAGCCATGTTAGAAATTTTCTATACATAAGGTAAAGCTCTATATGAAACTCCTCTCCTTCATTTCTTACCCTCTGGTATATTACCATAGTCCCTATTATCTTTTATTTCCCAGCTTACTTTCTTAATTATGTTTATATTTCCTTACTTGCTGCCGTGTTGGTAACTTTACCCCCCCCCATATTTGAGGGGGGCAAGTGATCTGCAGCAGGCATTGGTCACCTTCGTAAATAAGATGACCTATCTCTTTTTATACTAGTTTATAATATGAACTGTGTTCTTTTTTCATCCTTGCCTTCAAATCTTGATTTATATAGCTTTGCCCCTATAGAATATTTCCTCTAAAAAAATCAATTTTATTTATTTTACCCTGCAGTTATTCTTTATACAGTTTCCTGACAGACTTTGGTCTGCAAATCCTGGCACCTTTTGATACTGTATCTCTTTATTAATTGTCCTTTTGAATGTAAGTAAGCTCTTCTTCTTTCTGATATATATATTAAATACTCCACACCTGTTTGTGTTTAGTCCCAGCACCTTCTGTTGATGATCTCAGACCCTTATGTCTTTATTCCCTACCTTCCACACTTTTCATCACCCTTCACTCACATTTCATCTTCCCATTCTAACACCCACCTTCCTTTTCTCCCCTTACCTTAACCCACACCCCCTTCTTCCCTTCCCCTTCCCTTTTCCCTCCCTTCCTTCTTTCCTTCTCCCCCCCCTCCCTCCCCCTTACCCCAACCTTACCTTCCCCACTTCCCCCTTCCCCTTTTTTTTACCACCCCCCCCCCCTTTTACCTTCCTTTTCCCCTACATCCCTTTTCCCTCCCCTTTCCCTCCCCCCCTTCTCCCTTCCCCTTTGTCATTTCTCTTTCATTTACCTCCCTTCCCCTTAGCCCATCCCCTGTTTTCCCTCCTCTTCTTCATTCACCTTAGCCACTATTATTTAAGTATTTTTAATTCAATTATCACCCACCCTTGTATCACTTCTCTGGCTAGATTCCAGCTGAAAAGCTCTTCTCGGCCTCATTCGGCACCTTTTATGTGCACCACTCAGTGAGGGTTTCCCCTCTTGAGTCGCAGGCATAAGATCTTCATATGGGCGAGGGTTTGTTGATGGGCTTGGCGGTCGACAGTATACCCTACTGTACCTTTACCTTATTATTTCATTATTATGTATTATACTTTAAGTCATAATGTCATAAGTAATGTAATGCTTTTTTTGTTCTGTTCTATGCAGCGTTACATCTAATTGTTTTTAAAACATCCCCTGATGAGCCCAGAGTGGCGAAACATGTCGGGACAACCACTCCAACGCTGCTACCGAGTGATTATATTTTATTATCTGTTTTAAATTATTATGCCGCGTACACACGAGCGGACTTTACGGGCAGACTTTGCCCGGTAGACTGGATTTCGTCAGACAATTCGATCGTGTGTGGGCTCCAGCGGACTTTGTTTTCTCAAAAGTTGGACGGACTTAGATTTGAAACATGTTTTAAATCAATCCGTCGAACTCGAGTCCGGTCGAAAAGTCCGCTCGTCTGTATGCTAGTTCGACGGACAAAAAGCCACGCTAGGGCAACTATTGGCTACTGGCTATGAACTTCCTTGTTTTAGTCCGGTCGTACGTCATCACGTACGAATTCGACGGACTTTGGTGGATTGTGTGTAGGCAAGTCCGTTCATTCAGAAAGTCCGTCGCAAAGTCAGTCGAAAAGTCCACCGGGCAAAGTCTGCCGTAAAGTCCGCTCGTGTGTACGCGGCATAAGATGCATCTTTGAACATGTGCGCATAACCTATATTGAAACTTTTTAATTATGTTTTGTATGTAACAATAAAAATCTTGTAATTCTACATACTTACTGTAGAGCATTATTATGACTTTCTTTCTTTGTTGGCACCCTTAAAAATCCCGTCAAATAATTTCCCTGTTTACAGCTTCACAGGTTGTCACTGGAGTCCTCTTCCCCTCCTCCATGATGACATCACAGAGCTCGTGGATGTTAGAGACCTTGCGCTCCTCCACCTTCCGTTTGAGGAGGCCCCACAGATGATCAATAGGATTTAGGTCTGGAGACATGCTTGGCCAGTCCATCACCTTTACCCTCAGCTTCTTTAGCAAGGCAGTGGTCCTCTTGGAGGTGTGTTTGGGGTCGTTATCATGTTGGAATACTGCCCTGCGGCCCAGTCTCTGAAGGGAGGGGATCATGCTCTGCTTCAGTATGTCACAGTCAGGCCCGGACTGGGACAAAAAATAGGCCCGGGCATTTTGGATTGAGCAGCCCATGACATGTTAACCGGCCCCTTCCCGACTCTCCACCCTGACAGATCCCCTGAGAGAGGGGAGGGGGGAACCCAGCAGAGGTGTGGAGGGGGGGGGGGTGCGACCAGGAAAGAGCATGGGGGTTGGAGAGCACAGGGAAGAACCTTGAGAACATGGGGTGGGGCGAGAGCACAGGGGAGAGGCAGAGAACACAGGGAGGAAGAGGAGAGCACAGGGGGGCAGCGGAGAGCATGGGGGATGTGGACAGCACAGGAGGGCTGGCGGAGAGCATGGGGTGATGGGAAGACCGGAAGAGCACAGGGGGGAGTGGCGGAGAGCAGGGGGGGAGGTGGAGAGCATGGGGGGAGGTGGAGAGCATGGGGGGGAGGTGGAGAGCATGGGGGGGAGGTGGAGAGCATGGGGGGGAGGTGGAGAGCATGGGGGGGAGGTGGAGAGCATGGGGGGGGAGGTGGAGAGCATGGGGGGGAGGTGGAGTGCATGGGGGGGAGGTGGAGCGTATGGGGGGAGGTGGAGAGTATGGGGGGGAGGTGGAGCGTATGGGGGGGGAGGTGGAGCGTATGGGGGGGAGGAGGAGCGTATGGGGGAGGTGGAGAGTATGGGGGGTGGCGGAGAGCATGGGGGAAGGCGGAGAGCATGGGGGAAGGTGGAGAGCATGGGGGAAGGTGGAGAGCATGGGGGGGTGGCAGAGAGCATGGGGGGTGGCAGAGAGCATGGGGGGTGGCAGAGAGCATGTGGGGTGGCAGAGAGCATGTGGGGTGGCAGAGAGCATGGGGGGAGGTGGAGAGTATGAGAGGGGGGGAGGTGGAGAGTATGAGAGGGTGGCAGAGAGCATGGGGGGAGGTGGAGAGTATGAGGGGGTGGCAGAGAGCATGGGGGGTGGCAGAGAGCATGGGGGGTGGCAGAGAGCATGGGGGGTGGCGGAGAGCATGGGGGGTGGCGGAGAGCATGGCGGGAGGTGGAGAGTATGGGGGGAGGTGGAGAGTATGGGGGGAGGTGGAGAGTATGGGGGAAGGTGGAGACTATGAGGGGGTGGCAGAGAGCATGGGGGGGAGGTGGAGCGTATGGGGGGAGGTGGAGAGTATGGGGGGTAGGTGGAGCGTATGGGGGGTAGGTGGAGAGTATGGGGGGTAGGTGGAGAGCATGGGGGGTGGCGGAGAGCATGGGGGGTGGCAGAGAGCATGGGGGGTGGCAGAGAGCATGGGGGGTGGTAGAGAGCATGGGGGGTGGCAGAGAGCATGGGGGGTGGCAGAGAGCATGGGGGGGAGGTGGAGAGCATGTGGGGTGGCAGAGAGCATGGGGGGAGGTGGAGAGTATGAGGGGGTGGCAGAGAGCATGGGGGGAGGCGGAGAGTATCTGGGGGAGGTGGAGAGTATGGGGGGGGTGGAGAGTATGGGGGGTGGAGAGTATGGGGGGTGGAGAGTATGGGGGGTGGCAGAGAGCATGGGGGTGGCAGAGAGCATGGGGGTGGCAGAGAGTATGGGGGTGGCAGAGAGTATGGGGGTGGCAGAGAGCATGGGGGGTGGCAGAGAGCATGGGGGGTGGCAGAGAGCATGGGGGGAGGCAGAGAGCATGGGGGGAGGCAGACAGCATGGGGGGAGGCAGACAGCATGGGGGGAGGCAGACATCATGGGGGGAGGCAGACAGCATGGGGGGAGGCAGACAGCATGGGGGGAGGCAGACAGCATGGGGGGTGGCAGAGAGTATGGGGGGGAGGTGGAGAGTATGGGGGGGGGTGGAGAGTATGGGGGTGGCAGAGAGCATGGGGGTGATGTGGAGAGCACGGGGTCAGCAGAGAGTATGGGTGCGGTGGAGAGCCCTGCGGGAGCAGCAGAGAGAAGCAGGATAGGAGGATCGGTGGGGGTGGCTGCATATAGAAGAATCATTTTCTCCATCTTCCTCCTGCAGTCTCGGAATGCCTGCTTCTCCTCTACCTCTCACAGGCATTCCGAGACTGCAGGAGGAAGATGGAGAAAATAATTGTTCTATATGCAGCCGCCCCCACCGATCCTCCTATCTAGTTCACAGGGGAGGCTGAACTTACGTTTTATGTTCCGGCACCTCTCGACATAACACAGGCTCCAAGGTGTCTGCTCTGGCTCCTCCCCCCGGCACTGACGGCTGACCTATACGTGCGGCCGTGCAGCCGTGGTGAGGCCGAAGGCGTCTCATTTAGCTCCTCCCCCCGGCGCCGATGGCTGAGCTCCGGGCGGCCGCGGAGAGGCTCAAGCCTTGGGCCATGCAAGGACTTGCAGCCTGGCGGCCCCAGCGGCCGCGGCCCACCGGGCAAATGCCCGGTTTGCCCTATGGCCAATCCGGGCCTGGTCACAGTACATGTTGGCATTTATGGTTCCCTCAATGATCTGTAGCTCCCCAGTGCCGGCAGCACTCATGCAGCCCCAGACCATGACACTCCCACCACCATGCTTGTCTGTAGACAAGACACACTTGTCTTTGTCCTCCTCACCTCTTTGCCGCCACACACGCTTGTCACCATCTGAACCAAATAAGTTTATCTTGGTCTCATCAGACCACAGGACATGGTTCCAGTAATCCATGTCCTTAGTCTGCTTGTCTTCAGCAAACTGTTTTCAGGCTTTCTTGTGCATCATCTTTAGAAGAGGCTTCCTTCTGGGATGACAGCCATGCAGACCAATTTGATGCAGTGTGCGGTGTATGGTCTGAGGACTGACAGGCTGACCCCCCCCCCCCCCACCCCCACCCCTTCAGAAAAATTAGGGGAATAACTGCGCTACGGTGAAATACATAAACAGTAACAATTAAAGCTGCGATTCCTCTACGTAACACAAACACAGTGAAATTAAACGAGAAAAAAAGGGGGTTGAATCGCGCTAAAACAAATTGGTGATCATACACATCATCACCAAACCAAATATTTAGAACTAAGTGAAGAGTTCCTCTTTAGTGTATACATAATATACAAAACACATGTCAAATGAATAATCAATCCAAAAAAATGTTCAGAGTGGTAATAAAAAGTCCATGTATAAAAAAATAAATCACCCAAGTGATATGAAAATATCTTAAAAAAGTCCCAAAAAACATAAATTCTTGCTGTGAGAAGAAAAAAGCGTGCTTGCTCCACCACCATGAAATCAGACTGGCCGCTTACCAGAAACTCATGATCCCCCATTACAGAGGATCAGAGAAAGCTGTTTGTTAATACTGCTTCGAGCCACGACCAATGGATCAGAGACCTTATACCGAGATGGGACATCAAAGACTGCAGGGTCAGGCTAAAGATGTTCACACTGACAGGTACTCAGACATCAGCCCACAGCATTGCAGATATAGTCATAGAAGGAAAAAAGGCTCCATATAGTGTAAAATCATTGACTTTATTGGATAAGTAAAAAGTTAAACTCACATGTTAGTAGACAATAGTAGGCATGTAGTGTAGTCTGGAGCGCCGGCCGGAAGCTCACAGACAGCCCGTCCTACTGGAAACAACAGCAGCAATGGGAGGTGACGAGAACACGTCGCTCTGCCCTACGCGGCGTTTCGTGATAGAGTCACGTCATCCAGGGGCACGGGCGGCGCGTCTCGTCACCTCCCCATATAGTACTAAGAGCCTGACCAAGCCTCGCTTTGAATTCCACTCCATCCGCAAACTTGCACAAAAAAATTGAAAAGTCCCAAGCGCTGATTGGTGCCTCACTAAACCAAGCCTCACTGTGAATGCCGAATCATCAGCGAGCCTACCCAGGTCGGATAATCCCAAACATTGAGTGGTGTCAGGTGCGCAAGTGTGTGCACAATCACTGGAGAAAGAATTCATCATGAATTGCAATAAACCGCTGGCTGGAACGGGGTATGAGGTCAGGTATCTGGGAACCATAAAACTCATATGGAGATAGGTACCCCAAAAAAGCTATAAAATGTCAGCAAAATGCTAAAATTATCAAGTCAACCAGTGCGATCCGTGTTACAGACCGGACCTAAATTGACTTGAGCATAAGGGGACATTCTAAAGATAAAATAAACAAAGGCCACCCGGTGGCCATATTAAAAATTGCAAAAAGATATATAAATAAAAATAGAAATAGAAATAAAATAGAATAAACTATAGGTAATAGAGCTGTGTATACTTGCGAACACACAGAAGTCATACCTATATTGTATAAATAAAATAAAGGCAAAAAAGCCTAAAAATAATCCTAAACAAATAGGTCCTATCTAGCCGCACGGTCTGTGTCACATGTGACCGGAACTGGCTTATAAAAGACATAAGGAGACATGTCAATAGAAAGCACAGTGGCCACCTAGTGGCCATATTTAAATAGGCACAGCACTGTAGAGCCATGTCAGAAAACTAATCCCAATGGATATATTAAATCAAATGGAGCCAATAAACCTAATCGTGACTGTAATAGGACCCAAGTCCCACAGATTCGTCTTGAGGAAAATATTGATAGAAAAACATTCCAAGAATATATCCCAAAAGACAAATAAACAATACTTATTAATAATATTGATATTTTTAAATGGATCCTTATTTTTAGTTTTTTTAGATTTTTTAGTATTTTTAAAAAGAAAAGTCGGATGGGCCATGGAAAGATAATAAAGGACGGTATGTTTACCCCGCCACCTCATTAATGGGGCTATGTGGATGGTCTAGAATAGATGGATGGGAAGTCAAAGCATAGGCCTTCAAAAAAATCACCAAGGGCACAGTTTGAACATCGAAATACAATACCATCTCTCAAACGCAGCTCATTCAAGCACCTAGAAATTGAACTGCATACTTCATGTATATTGATTAATGGCAAAAAATTGTATCCCTCCTTAGGAATTATTAATAAAGGCATTTACGTCCACATCGACATTCATGCCGTGTGGTACATAGCCTTTGAGCCTGTGGATCCAGGACATCTCACTCTTAGAGATCTCCCTGACCAACAGGCTACCTCGCCAGTGTGGTTTATACTTATCAATACCCACAAACAGGGTATTGGAGGGGTCCCTGTTATGTACCTGGTCGTAGTGTCTGGACACAGGGTGCTTGTCATAACCTCTCTTAATATTCCCTATATGTTCATTTAGACAAACCCACAATGCCCTTTTGGTCCTCCCCACATCCTGAAGCCCACAGGGGCACTGTAAGAGATAGACCACCCCTACCGAGGTGCATGTAATAATGGGTTTGATATCATATGATCTTAAAGTGCTAGTAGATGTAAACTGGGTAATTCGCCTAGCTCTATTGGCGTTTAGAGAGCAAACCTGGCATCTTCCACATTTATAATATCCTGTGAGGTTTTGGAGAAAGTTGCGATTCTCACATGGAGGATCTTGGACAGAGGGAGCTACCTTACTCCCAAGGGAGGCCACCCCCCTAAAGACCACTCTAGGTCTAACTGGTAAGATTGAGCTCAGAACTCTGTCACTACCCAGCAGATGCCAATGTTTCTGTATCAATTGTTTAATATCGCGATGCTGTACCGAATAGGTGGTAATAAACGGCACAGCATCTGATACAATGGCATTATGTCGGGGTACATCAGACAAAAGTGAGAGTCTGTCTCTGTCTCGTGCCGTTTTCACGGCCAGAGACAGAGATGCACGGTCATATCCCTTCTCGATGAACCTATCCATAAGAATGGATTCTTGTTCATCAAAGGTAGTAATGTCTGAGCAATTACGTCTCAGACGTAAAAATTGGCCCTGGGGGATAGCTCTGAGCCAAGGCTCGTGGTGACAACTATCCACTGGGATATAAGAGTTCCTGTCGGTCACCTTGAAGTGAGTTGATGTCACAAAGTGGTCCTCCACTATCTGGATCTTCAGATCCAGAAAGTGGATAGTGTCACGACTGGCCTCAAAATTGAACCTAATACCCCTGTTATTATCGTTTAAAGATGTCATGAAGTTCTGTAGCTCCGATTCACAACCATCCCACAGGAGGAGGATGTCGTTAATGTCTGGCCCACAGGAGCACCTCCGATCTCCTGGGTGCATCAATGACATCCTGCTCCCACTTGGCCATGAAAAGGTTGGCCAAGCTCAGAGCATATTTTGCCCGCATGGCCACACCACGATCTTGGCGGTAAAACTGGTTCTCAAGCCAAAAATAATTATGGGTAGCGGCATAATACAAAAGTTCCATGATGAAATTAATTTGTGCAGGAGGTAGGCCAGAGTCACAGGTGAGAAACAGCTCTACCGCTTGGAAACCCAGGTGGTGAGGGATAATAGTGTACAATGAAGACACATCAGCCGTCACCATCCAAAGACCCTCCTTAGGGGAAATGTTGGAAAGCAAATTAATCACATGTTTGGTGTCCTTGATAAATGAAGGTATCCTAGAGACCAAAGGTTGCAAAAAATGGTCGATATATTTGCCCACCCGGGACGTGATAGAATCTATCCCACTCACAATGGGACGTCCTGGGGGGCAAACAGGATCCTTATGGACCTTCGGGAGGTCCATAACCTGAGTGCGAGGTGCACTGGGGACCATAAATCGTCTTTCCTTGTTATTTAATACACCTCTCCGGAAACCAACCTCTACGATAGATTCAAGCTCCTTTTTCTAACTGACCAGAGGGTCTCTTTGTAAAACCGTGTAAGTCTCGGTGTCATCAACCAACCGATGCATTTCCCTCTGATAGTCACAACGATCTAGGATTACAATCCCCCCACCCTTGTCAGCTGGTCTAATGACGAGGGATTTGTTGTGACAAAGGGATTCCAATCCAACTTGTAGATCCTTATGCAAATTTGCCTTCTTGACCCTGATCTGCTCAAGGTCACGAAAGGACAACATCTCTGAATACCCGAATGGCCGGAGCCACGGGGTCAGGAGGATTGAAAGGAGAGGCATTAGAGAGGTTGGAATGTTGGTATTCTCCTCTCATTACATTACCCACCCCATTTATAGGGTTAGATAACATATAACGTTTAATGTGCAACTTTCGAGTGAATTTGTGCACATCCATAAAGGTTTGAAACTTGCTCAAGCTCCTAGGTGGAGCAAATTTCAAACCTTTATCCAATAGTCTCTTCTCGGGATCAGTTAGAGTCTGTTTGGATAAATTGAAAATGCCAGTTCCTAGGTCCTTTTTCTTTTTGGATGCCTGGACCCGCCTCCCCCCTCTGACTCCTCTTTTCGTTCTACGGGGAGTTTGGCTGTCCGTGAATCCCTGGGAAAACCCCAATTTTGATTATTTCTGCCATCGGAGGGACCAGGGTATTGTGGTCAACCTCTGCAGCAATGCTGGCAGCACTCATACGTCTATTTTCCAAAGACAACCTCTGGATATGACACTGAGCACGTGCACTCAACTACTTTGGTGGACCATGGCGAGGCCTGTTCTGAGTGGAACCTGTCCTGTTAAACCGCTGTATTGTCTTGGCCACCGTGCTGCAGCTCATTTTCAGGGTCTTGGTAATCTTCTTATAGCCTAGGCCATATTTATGTAGAGCAACCATTCTTTTTTTCAGATCCTCAGAGAGTTCTTTCCTATGAGGTGCCATGTTGAAGTTCCAGTGACCAGTATGAGAGAGTGAGAGCGATAACACCAAATTTAACACACCTGCTCCCCATTCACACCTGAGACCTTGTAACACTAACGAGTCACATGACACCGGGGGGGAAAAATGGCTAATTGGGCCCAATTTGGACATTTCCACTTAGGGGTGTACTCACTTTTGTTGCCAGCGGTTTACAAAATTAATGGCTGAGTGTTGAGTTATTCTGAGGGGACAGCAAATTTACACTGTTATACAAGCTGTACACTCACTACTTTACATTGTAGCAAAGTGTCATTTCTTCAGTGTTGTCACATGAAAAGATAGAATAAAATATTTACAAAAATGTAAGGGGTGTACTCACTTTTGTGAGATACTGTATATATACTGTACATAGTAGAAGGTCCTCAAGCGGCTAATCACCTACCGGTGTATATTACCCACCCTCCCCACATGGTCACTAGGGATGAGCTTTTATAAATATATACAGTCAGTCTCGTATATATCTATATCCACTTTATCCAGTTTAGCTAGATCTGACAGCAGTCCGTTTCTGGTGTACTGTTTCTAATATACTTCAGGCGGTGTACACAGTATACAGTGCTGTGCACCCATAGTGCAGTTGCTCATACTTTTCTGGTTGTCAATACAGTGCACCCATAGTTGTTAATAAACTTCTGTTGGTGTACACTGTACCTTGCACCCCTAGTGCAGTTGCTACTACTTTCCTGGTGGTGTACACAATATATACAGTGCACCCATAGTTGTTATTAAACTTCTGTTGGTGTACATAGTACCGTGCTCCCCTAGTGCAGTTGCTACTACTTTCCTGGTGGTGTACACAGTACACAATACAGTGTAGTGTTTTTTTGCTAAACAAAATTTACAGAATGTCCGGAAGGCCACCAAGGAGAGGCAGACGCTCACAGGCCACTAAAAGAGGGCAAGCAGGCTCTGTGTCTACAGTCGACAGTGCTGGTCGTGGACACGGTGCATCCTCAGCACGTGGCCGCGGGACACGCTTGTCCTTTTTTCCTGCAGCTGGCCGTGTTATTGAGCCACAACATGCAGAAGAGTTGGTGGAATGGATAACAAAGCCCTCCTCATCCTCTTCATCCTCTGTCACCCAGGTTCAGAGTAGTTTGCCTGCCAATGCAGCTGCCAAAGTGGCCTATTCCATCGGCTCCATGTCAACAGTCACTCCTTCCCTAGCCCCACCATCCTGCATGGAGGAGTCCCCCGAACTCTTCGACCACAGTGTTGGGTACATGCTGCAGGAGGATGCGCAGCAATTTAAAGGCTCTAATGATGGTACCCAGGTTGAGGAAGGGAGTAACGTCAGCCTAGAAAGGGGGGGTGCCCAAGAAGGTCAAGAAACTGGCAGTCATGTTCCCCCAGCTGCAGCATACTGCCAAGTTTGCTCCAGTGACGAGGAGGGAGGGGTTGATAAGTGTCACTGACTCAACTTGGGTGCCTGATAGAAGAGAGGAGGAGGCACATCTCCAATGAGGTAGGATACCCTCCAGGAGGCAGCTTAAGGGCAGCCACCTAATTGCATCACACCGCAGAGCTAAGCAGGTGCAGGGCGCTGCTGACTCCGCATATTTTGAAAAGTTCTTTGGTGCGGGCCTTTTTTGACATGTGTGCAGCAGATCGCACCGTTGCTGTTTGCAACATATGTCTGAAGCGTATCAAGCGTGGCCAAAACAGCAGTCGCTTGGGCACCACATGCTTGACCAGACATATGACAACTTCCCATGCAGTCCGTTGGCAACAGCACTTAAAAGACCCACATCAAAGAACAATGCGGACCTCTCCTTGCTCCTCATCAGCTGGGATCTCCAACCCCACTATACCTCCAGTCCTCTCAGAAACCTGCACTGAGAGGAATGAAGGTATAGAAATAGTTGTCCCAAGTACTTGCGGCCAATCTGCTAGCGGTACACCAACATCGGATTTTAGCAGGCAAATTGCCCTACCCCAGTTGCTAAACCGTCGAAAAAAATTCGGTCCCAGCCATCCACATGCTCAGCGTCTGAATGCTAGCTTGGCCAAATTGCTAGCACTGCAACTGCTGCCTTTTCATCTGGTAGACTCTGCCCCCTTTCGTGAATTTGTAGAATGTGCGGTACCTCAGTGGCAGGTTCCCAAATGCCATTTCTTTTCACGGAAGGCCATTCCGGCTCTCTACCAGCATGTGGAAGGCAATGTCTTGGCCTCATTGGACAGGGCGGTCAGCAGTAAGGTGCATATTACTGCTGACTCATGGTCCAGCAGGCATGGACAGGGACGTTACCTTTCTTTCAGGGCGCACTGGGTAACTCTACTGGCAGCTGGTAAGAATGCAGGACAGGGTTCAGTATTGTTGGCGCTTGTTATGCCACCACGCCTCCAAAATGCTAGTGGTGATTCTGCCACAGCTCTCTCCTCCACCCCCTCCTCTTCTTCTTCCTCTATGGCCTCTTCCTCTGCAGATTTCTTCTCTGAACCAGCGGTGCTCCATAGGCGTTCAAGGGGCTACGCAAGCACTCAGTCAATAAGATGCCATGTTGAGTTGGTCTGCTTAGGGGACATAAGCCACACTGGGGCAGAGATTCTGTCAGCTCTTCAGGGGCTGGCTCAGAGGTGGTTGACGCCACGCCAGCTTCAGCCAGGAATGGTTGTATGCGACAATGGCACCAACCTCCTCTCCGCCCTCCAACAGGGACACTTGACCCATGTTCCCTGTTTGGCTCACATCCTGAATTTGGTGATGCAGCGGTTCTTGATCAGGTACCAAGGCTTACAGGATCTCCTGAGGCAGGCCAAGAAAGTCTGTGGTCATTTCCGCCGGTCATATAATGCCAGTGCTCGGCTGGCTGACATTGAAAGAGAATGCAACCTGCCCAAGAACCGCCTCATTTGTGACATGCCCACCAGGTGGAGCTCAACGTTGGCAATGCTGCAGCGGCTGCGCATGCAGCCGAGGGCCATCAATGAGTACCTGTGTGAGTATGGCACCAGGACAGGGTCAGGGGAGCTTGGCCTTTTTTCGCCATGCCAGTGGCTACTGATCAAGGATGCATGCACTGTCCTGTCACCATTTGAGGAGGCCACGAGGATGGTGAGCAGTGACAGTGCATGCATTAGTGATACTGTCCCTCTTGTCTTCCTGTTGGAGCACACGCTTTGTGGAATAATGGACAGGGCACTTGAAGCAGAACAGCGGGAGGAAGAGGAGGACTTCCTTACCTCTCAAAGCCCCCTTTATTCAGCATGGAGGTGATTGTGTCAGCATGGAGGTGGAGGATAACACTCAGCATCAGCAGCAGTCTTCAAGGGATCGTTTGCAGTCCCCAGAAACCCATGGACTTGTATGTGGCTGGGAGGAGGTGGTTGAGGATCATGTAATCCTTAGTGACCCAGAGGACTCAGGATCGAATGCCTCTGCAAACCTATGCTGCATGGCCTCCCTGATCCTGCAAAGCCTGCAAAAGGACCCTAGGATTCGTGGTATCAAGGAGAGGGATCATTACTGGCTGGCAACCCTTATTGGTCCACGTTACAAGGGTAAGGTTGCAGAACTTATCCAGCCTTCGCAGAGGGAGCAGAGGATGAAACATCTTTGGGAGGCCTTGCAGAAATGTTTGTGCAATGCGTTTCCAGAGCCTAGGAGGTTACAATTTCCTGGTGCTGAACAACATGTTGCTGAGGCTTCGTTCAGTCACAGAGCAGTGGAGAAGGTGGCCGGCTGACCGATGCCTTCAGGCAATTTTTCGGTCCTCAGCGCCCAGGTCTGATCGGTTCCAGCAACCATCGCCAGCGTCTGAATTACATGGGGCAGGAATATCTAGGGGCAAGATCAGACTTGGAGACCTTTCCACCAGAACATCCACTGGGTTACTGGGTCTTGAGGATGGACCACTGGCCAGAGCTTGCTCAATATGCAATTAAGCTACTGGCCTGTCCTGCATCCAGCGTTATTTCTGAACGCACATTCAGTGCTGCTAGAGGCTTTGTAACCGATCACAGAATGTAAATAAAGTAAGAAAAGGCCTTCGCGCTATTAAATGTGCTAAAACAAACTACTAAACATCAAAGGTGAAGTGATAAATGATAAAATATATAATGCATAAAAGTGCAGTGTAATAAATTAAATCACAGCTGTCTGCAGCAGAACCTGAAGTGTATCACAATCCACTCACAGTGAAACAAAGGCTAAAAATGGTCCCGCGCTACAGCAAAGGCTCAAAGAAATTCAAACATATAAATAACCTTACAGTGTCTAAAGGTGAACAGATGATGATCCTCTTAGGTGAAAAAATATGTGTAAAATAAATGAATCCAAAAACACGAAGAATACTAATCGTCTCTTAAAAATAAATAATAATAATAATAAATAGAACAAAGTGCATAAAAAAGTGTCTGTGCAAAAAAATACAAGGAAGGTCCAAACAGACAGTGGGCATGGAGAGGTATGAATCCAGGAATGAGCTCACAGAACCCTCACCTTCATAACTTGAAAATCAGGCATATAATGAACAGGGATCCGTTGTGTAGTTGCCACTTCAGCCACCAGGGGGCCCTCTGTTCCACTGTATGCACGGCCAAGTGTCACTCTAGGCCCATAAGGAAGGGAATGATCCTGTAGTGTAATCAAATATCCACCACTAGAGGGACCTCTACATCACTCACAAAACGACCTCCAATAGACATCCCATCCAAGTCCTCATCCGACCCTGTCACCTCTATCTTCTGGAGCAGGTTCTTTCTGGATCACACCATATGCTGCCTCATTGACATTCTGCTGCTTGACTACAGCTGAGGTTGAGGTCTTAACCATCCTGGTGCAGCTGGCTGAGAGGTTTTTTGCAGACCGGATGACATCTAGTGCCTGTTATACAGATCCCAGGCTGGGGTTGCAGCCATCCGCTCAGTAAGGTCTCCTATCACTAAGAGACCAACATCTTTTGGTAAGAGGCAGCAGTTTTGGAAGGTGGAGGTTTATCAACGCACCCTATTCACTGCAGCAAGATTACCAATATTTCACCTGTCACTTGGGGATATTTATTTCAATTTTCTTTTCTCATCCTACTTACGGACTATTACCAACTCTGTTTTGTGGTCTGTAATTAGGGGCAATATCTGCACCTTTAGGATTTGTTCACATCATTTAATTTTTGAACCCTTTTTTTTTTTTTTTTTCTCACGTTTTTTTGGGGATATTCATTTGTCACAGTGTTTTTTGATTGCTATATTTTTGTTAGGTTGCTTTGAGACATCTATTTGTCACTTGCATCACGTCTTAACACCGTTTAATTTTTGCAGACATAGGAGCTATTCGTGTGTTTCACCATTTTAATTTTAAAGCATAGTGATTGTCACTCATGTTCAGATACCCCTCTGTAAAGTTATAGGCACTTGATTTTGGCCTTTTCACATTTTTAGCGCGACTTTCTTATTTACACATCTGTGAGGGGTTGCAGTGTTGTGGCACCACCACCACTGCCTAAGGCCCAATTTTTCTGCCCCAGTTTAACAGGGGCGTGTAATTAAAGTTTTTGACAAAAAATATTTAACAGCAGGGCTCGTTCCTGTGCTCAACAAGTGTATCTGTGAGGCTTACAGTGTTGTGCCACCACCACCACCGCCTAAGGCCCAATTTTTCTACCCCTGTTTAACAGGGGCGCGTAATTACAATTTTTGATCTAATATTTCACAGTAGGGCCTGTTCCTGCACTCCACAAAAGTATCTGTGAGGCTTTACAGTGTTGTGCCACCACCACCGCCTAAGGCCCAATTTTTCTGCCCCTGTTTAACAGGGGCATGTCATTACAATTTTTGATATAATATTTCACAGCAGGGCTCGTTCCAGCGCCCACCAAGGGTAACTGTGAGGGTTTACAGTGTTCTGGTACCACCAACACCTAAGGCCCAATTTTCCGCAGAGTGTATAGGGTAGGGCAGGCCGTATAGTATATACAGGCGGTCCCCTATTTTCAAACATCCGACTTACCAACTTCTCCTACTTACAAACGAAGGGAGACAACAGGAAGTGAGAGGAAATCTACCCCTAGGAAGGGAAATTCTCTCCTGTAAGAGTTAATATAGGAAAAAGGTTTCTCCCCACTGATGCTTTATCACCAATCCTTGTTTCCCTAATAACCCAAAATTTTCAAAATCCAATTGTCATTGGGACAGAAAGTGAGGTGAAATCTTCTAAACAGGGGCGTAGACAGCAAAAAAAATGTTACAGGGGTTATAATAACCCTTCCCTATGTTATCCAAAAAGCTTAAAAATATATTTTTTTGGCTGGAGCTACACTTACAAAATGTACCTTTTCCAAATTACAAACAGATTCAAATTAAGAACAAACCTACAGTCCCTGTCTTGTTTGTAACCCCGGGACCGCCTGTATACTGCTGCTGCTTTTTTATTTTAATTTGGGTGTGGGGTTCACCTTAATATCTATACTAGACCCAAAGGGCCTGGTAATGGGCTGGGGGGGGGGGGGCAACATTACATTACAGCTGCAAGCATTTTTAAATGACTTTTTTTCCTTTAGAAATGTCATTTTGCTGTCAGACTGTTCTAAACACGGAAAAATGCGCCACTTTACAGGCATACTATAGACACCCCCCAGGTATGATATTTAAAGGAATATTACACTTTTATTGTTTGACTTTAAGGATTATTAAAATCACTGCTCCCGAAAAAACGTCCGTTTTTAAAACTTTTTTTTGCACTGATACATTTCCCCTGGGACACTTTTTATGACAATAACTTGCATATTAGCCTTTAAAATTAGCACTTTTGATTTTTCACGTTCAAGTCCCATAGACTTTAACGAGGTTTGCGTGTTCGCACAAATTTTTGGTCTGTTCGCATGTTCTGCCGCGAACCGGGGGGGGGGGGGGGTGGGGGTTCGGCTCATCCCTAATGGTTACACATCATTACATTAACTTGTCTTTAGATGACCATTGCCCAAGATCAAACTATTGAATATGGATTCAAGCTTTCACTGAGGTCTTCAGATTTAATGATTTCTCTGTTCTCTGTGATCTGCAATATCCACTTGAAGACCAGGCATTTTCTGGCACTTTTTTTTCACATGTAACAATCCTTTTCTTTTTGCTAGAAAATTACATTGGTGATCAGTGGGAAGAATGCTCCTTACATTGGTGATCAGTGAGAAGAATGTTCCTTACATTGGTGATCAGTGGGAAGAATGTTCCTTACATTGGTGATCAGTGAGAAGAATGTTCCTTACATTGGTGATCAGTGGGAAGAATGTTCCTTACATTGGTGATCAGTGAAAAGAATGTTCCTTACATTGGTGATCAGTGGGAAGAATGTTCCTTACATTGGTGATCAGTGGGAAGAATGTTCCTTACATTGGTGATCAGTGAAAAGAATGCTCCTTACATTGGTGATCAGTGGGAAGAATGTTCCTTACATTGGTGATCAGTGAAAAGAATGCTCCTTACATTGGTGATCAGTGGGAAGAATGTTCCTTACATTGGTGATCAGTTGGAAGAATGTTCCTTACATTGGTGATCAGTGGGAAGAATGTCCCTTATGCCGCGTACACACGAGCGGACTTTACGGCGGACTTTGCCCGGCGGATTTTTCGACGTACTTTACGACGGACTTTCTGAATGAACGGACTTGCCTACACACAATCCACCAAAGTCCGTCGAATTCGTACGTGATGACGTACGACCGGACTAAAACAAGGAAGTTCATAGCCAGTAGCCAATAGCTGCCCTAGCGTGGCTTTTTAGTCCGTCGAACTAGCATACAGACGGCGGACTTTTCGACCGGACTCGATTTCAACGGATAAATTTTAAACAAGTTTCAAATCTAAGTCCGTCCAACTTTTGAGAAAACAAAGTCCGCTGGAGCCCACACACATCGAATTGTCCGACGAAATCCAGTCCGCCGGGCAAAGTCCGCCGTAAAGTCCGCTCGTGTGTACGCGGCATAACATTGGTGATCGGTGGGAAGAATGCTCCTTACATTGGTGATCAGTGGGAAGAATGTTCCTTACATTGGTGGTCAGTGGGAAGAATGTTCCTTACATTGGTGATCAGTGGGAAGAATGTTCCTTACATTGGTGATCAGTGGGAAGAATGTTCCTTACATTGGTGGTCAGTGAGAAGAATGTTCCTTACATTGGTGATCAGTTGGAAGAATGTTCCTTACATTGGTGATCAGTGGGAAGAATGTTCCTTACATTGGTGGTCAGTGAGAAGAATGTTCCTTACATTGGTGATCAGTGGGAAGAATGTTCCTTACATTGGTGATCAGTGAGAAGAATGTTCCTTACATTGGTGATCAGTGAGAAGAATGTTCCTTACATTGGTGATCAGTGAGAAGAATGTTCCTTACATTGGTGATCAGTGGGAAGAATGTTCCTTACATTGGTGATCAGTGAGAAGAATGTTCCTTACATTGGTGATCAGTGAGAAGAATGTTCCTTACATTGGTGATCAGTTGGAAGAATGTTCCTTACATTGGTGATCAGTGGGAAGAATGTTCCTTACATTGGTGATCAGTGGGAAGAATGTTCCTTACATTGGTGGTCAGTGAGAAGAATGTTCCTTACATTGGTGATCAGTTGGAAGAATGTTCCTTACATTGGTGATCAGTGGGAAGAATGTTCCTTACATTGGTGGTCAGTGAGAAGAATGTTCCTTACATTGGTGATCAGTGGGAAGAATGTTCCTTACATTGGTGATCAGTGAGAAGAATGTTCCTTACATTGGTGATCAGTGAGAAGAATGTTCCTTACATTGGTGATCAGTGAGAAGAATGTTCCTTACATTGGTGATCAGTGGGAAGAATGTTCCTTACATTGGTGATCAGTGAGAAGAATGTTCCTTACATTGGTGATCAGTGAGAAGAATGTTCCTTACATTGGTGATCAGTGGGAAGAATGTTCCTTACATTGGTGATCAGTGAGAAGAATGTTCCTTACATTGGTGATCAGTGGGAAGAATGTTCCTTACATTGGTGGTCAGTGAGAAGAATGTTCCTTACATTGGTGGTCAGTGAGTAGAATGCTCCTTACATTGGTGATCAGTGGGAAGAATGTTCCTTACATTGGTGATCAGTGGGAAGAATGTTCCTTACATTGGTGGTCAGTGGGAAGAATGTTCCTTACATTGGTGATCAGTGAGAAGAATGTTCCTTACATTGGTGATCAGTGAGAAGAATGTTCCTTACATTGGTGATCAGTGGGAAGAATGTTCCTTACATTGGTGATCAGTGAGAAGGAGGAGGAGGACACACCCAAGGAGCTCTCTGAGAACCAGCCTTTTTTCAAGCCTGGGCCTTGCCTGCTAGTTTTGGCCCAGGAACAATGCCTGATCCTGGGGGAGGCCCAGGGAGGGATCCCCCTGATGACATGGGGCCTAGTGAGGAGGAGGTGGAGGATCTGACTGTGGGTCCAGGCCCTGGTATGGATGCGAGTATCTTCAGTCAGAAGATTGTTGATCGCTTTAGGCAAATTGGAAGGGCTGAAGAGAAACTTCAAGTTTTGAAAGCTGAATATAAAAACTTTAAAGCCAAATACTTCCAGGCCTGGAGTAGAAATCGCACAGCCATGAAGCCTGAGTTACAGGATTTGGAGGAAAAGGTAAAGCAGCAAACTTTATTGTTGGAGAAATTAAAAGCCAGAAGTGGAGCTTTTAAAGAAAAATTTGACAATGAAAAGAGATTTGCCAGCCAGTCGTCAGTAAGTTGCATGGATCAGCAGCCTCAGGTTATAGATGACCCGGGTCCATCTGCCTCTGCACCTCTCCCCCCATGTAAGGCCTTGGAATCGCCAGCGGCAACCAGCCAGGGGGTTGAGAGTGAGCATGGCACCCTGACCTTCATCCAGCAGATGGAGTCACCCCTGAGAGCAGACAAGGTTTCCATATCTGATGATCCATCAGAAATCCCTGAGGATGAGAGGAAAAATAAACCAGGGAATGAAGATGGACCTGCACCAAACACCCTGAACATGGATGTTTCTACTCCTGCATTTGCTGAGACCAGTAGTTCCTCTACCAAGTTTTCTGCATGTGTTTCACACAGTATGGCTGACACCAGCAAAGAGATTGCCTCACCTGAGCCTCTCTGTGTTCCAGCAGAGCTGATTGATGCTGATGGGGGAGGGGATCAGCACATTGCACCATGTGCAGTGGAAGCCATGGATGTGTCAGACCAGCCTGCTGAAAGTCCTGTCCTGATGGAAGAAAACAGGCCAGCTGAAGATTCCACCAGCACAGCAGTGGGAAAGGACACTGTTGGGAAGACTACAGGAACTGTGAATATACCAGCAAGTATTAAGAATGACAGTAATGATAAAACTATGAATGTGGTGGGTGGTGGTGAAGGGGTTAATACTGCTGGGAAAAATAAAAATGACATTGCTCTCCCTGCTCAGCAGAGGAAAGACTCATCGATTGTGCAGACCAAATCTGTACAATCGATATCTGCTAGAAATGTGTCAGACGGTTCAAAACACACAAATGTTTCTTCTGCTGGGAGAAATGTGGGCAGTTATGCGTCTGTTCTGGGGAGTCGCACCAAGGAGGGTGGAGGGAATTTTGTAAATATTAGTGGTCACAATTTGGGGGGGCTTGGTGGTGGGATGGTTGGTGGGTACAGAAGGAGGAATGTGGTTCAATTGAAGTGGGAGGGGGAGGGGACCCCACCAGTAAGGGGGAGGGTGGCTGAGTTGGTTCTGGAAATGGGGTTTAAAGCATTGGATATATTTGCCTTGATTTGCCCAGTGGGGAGTTATGAATTTGATTTGTCCTTTGTAAAGCCTGAGGGTCTGGATTTATTTTGGGAGAGGTATAGGAGGTGCAAGGGCCTTCCGCAGTGGAGTGGTTTGGTGCCAAAGGTGATTTCCAGGCAGCCTCTGATAAAGTCGGTGACGATCCTGGTGCGTAACGAATCCATACCAGAGGCTGATTTGATAGTATGGCTACGCCGATATGGTGAGGTCCTCGCTCCACTGCGGAAGGTCCTTGATGAGCATGGGATATGGACAGGGGCCTGGACAGTGTCACTAAAATTGGGGGTGCTTGGAAATGTAGTTCAACACCTTCCCTGTTCAGCCTTTCTGGGGAGGGATAGGCTGACTATTTTTTACCAGGGTCAGCCTAAAGTCTGTAATAAATGTGGAGACAAAGGCCATTTTGCATCTACCTGTACCCGTAAGAAATGCTCACTATGCCAAGATTTGGGCCATTTGGCTAAGGATTGTACTGAAATTCGGTGTAATTTGTGCCAGAAGCTCGGTCATCCTTATAGTCAGTGCCCGGAGGCATTACATAACTTGCCAGGATTGGAGGCTGAGTTGCAGAGGCTTGATAAAGAGGATGAGGCCGCTAAAACTGTTATTGTCCCTCCTGTTTCTGTTACATCTGTTCCAGATTCTGTTTCCCCTAGTGATGTGGTCCCTGAGTCTGTCCCTCCTGTGTCTGTTACATCTGTTGTTTCGGATTCTGTTTCCCCCAGTAATGTGGTCCCTGAGTCTGTCCCCCATGTGGTGGTCCCTAATCCTACTGTACGTAGATCCTCCAGACTGGCAGAAGCTGCTGGGGGGGCAGGTTTGGCGGATCTTCCATCTCAGCCTCCAGTCCCTGTCCCTCGGCAGCGTAAACGTGGTCAGGGGCCTGTGAGGGTGTTGGATGGGGGAGGGGTTGAGGGAAAGGTGTCCATATCCCATGTCTCACCCTCTGTTGAGGGGGATTCAGATGATGAGGGGTGGGAGAAGTTTAGGAGGAAGAAAAAGAAGAAGAGGAAGACAAGTAAAGTGGTCATTTCTTCCTCAGAGTCGGACCCAGGAGGGGTTCCTCTTGGTAATACTTTTTCAGTTTTGTCGGGTGATGAGATGTCTGATCTATCTTTCTCTTTATCATCCATGGATGAGGGGGAGTCACGTAGTCTTAAGAGAGCTGTTTCGGGTGATGAGAGTGTGGCAAAGGTTAAGAAACAACTACCCCAATCATCCTGATGGCAGTTCCCACTCCGATAAAGGTGGCGACCATTAATGTCGCCAGCATTAAATCTGCAAGAGCTCGTGATATTGCCTTATTTTTGCTCAGCGAGTTTGATGCCGAGATTTTATTTTTGCAAGAGACCTGGCTCAATACTTTGGCCGATGTCCATCTAGCAAAACGGGAGTGGAGATGCGGTCCCTCCTTTTGGTCTCTTGCGGCTGAGCCCTGCAGCGGAGTTGCGGTCCTTTTTAAAACCGATATGGTAACGTGCCGGCGGGTAATTGAGGTAGAAATGGGGAGATGCATGGTCTTAGACGTCTCTGTTAGGGGGCAGGACCTGCGCCTGATCAATATCTATGGACCGCAGTCAAAATGGGGCAGGAAATGCCTCCTCACAGAGATCAAGCCCTTCCTTTTTACGTCCCAGCAGGTTGTCTTTGGAGGTGATTTTAACACCATAATTAGGCCTGAAGACAGGAGAGGCTCCATAGACAGGCTGGGTTATGATAGCGTTTTTCTTAGAGATATGGTGAGACAAGCAGGCCTGGTAGATGTGCATATTAAGCACTGCCCTGGCAGCACAGGATTCACATTTCAGAGAGGGAATAGTCAGAGTAGGATAGATAGGTTTTTTTTAAAGGAGAACTCTGCTTTCTCGGCTCCTGAGTTGAGGGCGGTGGAGTTCTCTGACCACTGTATGCTGTCTGTGACTCTGAATGCCTCGGACACTCCACCCAGGGGAAGGGGTACCTGGAAACTGAATTCGACTCTCCTGGAAGATGTAGAGGTAAGACAATCCTTTGAGGATTTTTTTCAGGCACAGGTTTCTATTCTGGACTTTTGCAGCAGTAAGTCAGAGTGGTGGGAGCTTGTGAAACAAAGGGCAATTGGACTTTTCAAGGCCGTAAGTAAGAAGAAGCAGCTTGGTATGTACATTGCCTACCAGCATTTGCGGAGGAAGCTTGATCGTCTTGTCTCGTATAGAGGAGATCCAGGGGAGATCTCTGAGGTGAAGTTTCTTCTTAGGAAGTGTCAATACGACCGGCATGCCTCCTTGGTTCTGGAGAGGGATTATGGAAAATATCACTCGCCTGATCCTTACCAGAACTGTAAGCAAGGCATAGCAGTTAAGACGGTCATAGGCCTGAGGGATAGTACGGGTTCCCTGGTGAAGTCCAGATCAGGGATCCTGGAGATCTTCAGATCATATTACGCAGACCTTCTGGGAAGAAAGGACCTTTGTCGGGACAGGATGGAAAGCTTTCTGGATTCTACTCCAGGATTGGGAAATGGTACATTGCCTTTGATGGATTTGACAGAACCAATTTCAGTGGATGAGGTAGTTCATGCTATAGAGAAGCTGGCTACCAAAAAATCGCCTGGGCCAGATGGGTTGACAGCTGAATTCTACAAGTGTTTTAAGTCCATTCTGGCTCCCTTTTTAGCAGAGGTTTATAACAGCTGTCTAGAAGAGGGTTCGCTCCCTCCCTCCATGAGGCAATCCGCTGTGATTCTTCTGTCAAAAGGTAAGGACCCCTCAATGATTGAGAACTGGCGCCCCATCAGTCTTCTCAATGTTGATAGAAAGATCCTGGCGAAGATTCTTTTTTGGCGCTTGTCGTCAGTAGCAGGCGATTTGTTGTCCAGTCATCAGCACTGCTCGGTCCAAGGTAGAAGTACCTTTTCAGCGGTTTTAGCTGTCCGGGAGGCTTTGGAACGATGCAGGGCTGCTGGATGGAGAAAGTACTTGCTGGCATTGGATCAGGCGAAGGCTTTTGATAGAGTCAATCACGAGTACCTGTATTTGCTACTTGGTAGATACGGCCTGCAGGGGAGGTTTATAGATTGGCTGAAGACATTATATAGAGGGGCTGAGAGCTTCCCACTGGTTAATGGTTGGGTTGGACGGCCTTTTGAGGTTGGCTCTGGTGTGCGCCAGGGATGTCCTCTGAGCCCCCTGTTATATGTATTCGCAATCGACCCCTTCATAAGAAGGCTAGAGAGTGGATCTTTGTGCGGGGTGCCTTTGGGCATTGCTGGTGTGCCGCCTCTGAAGGTCGTGGCCTATGCCGATGATGTGTCTGTTATTGTCTCTGGGACAGAGGAGGCGCAGGAGGTGGTCTCTATGATAGAGCAGTACACGGAGGCTTCTGGTTCTAAAGTCAACCATGAAAAGAGTGAAGTTTTCTGGATGGGTGAGGAGGGTGAAAGCTTCGAACTTCCGGATGCCTTCCCAGAGCCCCAGCAGGAAATTAAAGTGTTGGGCATCCAATTTGGTCCTGGTGACTATGGTCATCGAAATTGGGAAAGCAGGTTGGTGTGTGCCAATGCCAAAGTAGCAAGCTGGAAGAAATGGAAGCTTTCCTTGAGGGAGAGGGTTGACTTGATCAAAACGTACCTGGTCCCAATCTTTTTATATGTCAGCTTCGTCTGTATCTTGCCAGCATCTCTCTATGCAAGGGTGTACAGCTGTTTTTTCCAACTGTTATGGGGAAGTAGGCTGAACCTGATCAAACGCAATGTAACTTACCTGTCTATGCGGGAGGGTGGCCTAGGAATGGTCAACCCAATAGTTTTCTTTTCTCTGCTCTTTTTAAAGTACAATCTTGGTAACATGCTAGCAGAGAACCCGCCGGGATGGGTGGGCATTTTTCAATCTTGTTTTAGGCCTTTTCTGCGATGCTGGGAAGATGGCGGGCCAGTGAAAAGTCTGAGAGTCCGACATGGCAAGCTCCCGGCTTATGTTGCCCCATGTCTGAAAATACTTCGGCAGTGGCAGGTGACAGTGGAGGATATCAAGTCCCTCCCCAGGAAGCTTCTGGAGAAGAGGATTTTGAGCTCTGCTTTCAGTGTGTCACTGGCCTTAAGGGATTGCCCAGGCTCTGTAATGAGGGAGGGGTTGCGTTTAATCAATTTAGAAAGAATCCCCTTGAAGTTTAGGGATCAAGCCTGGCTCGCTTTCCATGGAAGGCTCTATGTCAGAGGGAACTTGAAGCATCGCCCTGTGGATGATCGGGATTGTCCTAGAGCGGAGTGTGTTGGTAAAGTGGAGTCTATGGACCACTTTTTGCTGCAGTGTCCCTTTAACATAGAGGTGTATAAAAGGGTGGGGAGGGCTCTAGGCATCCCCTTTTTCTATCGCATGAGTTATGCGGAGTGGGTGTACGGGGCATTCCCGACTCGCTGGGATTTTGATTTGGATACACTGTTTTTAGTTAGTATTGTTGTCCGTTACTTCACATGGAATGCACGGTGCCAGATTACCCTGCGGAAAAAAGTCCTCTCTGTTGAGGTGGTGGTGCACGATATTCTGGGTGAGGTTGGGAAAATTCGGGGTCTTGAGAAAGGCAGGGAGCCTCGGGCGGTCTGGAAAAGGGCATGGAGGAATATCAGACCTGCCTTTGGTGAACTGCCCATCTCTGGGTGAGGAGCTCTTTTCTTTTTCTGTTTCTTTCACTCCCTTAGCTTTTGTTGGTTAGTAGCTTCTTTTTGAAGAAGGGCTGCATGCATAATGGGTGCGGGTTTGTTTCTTGACCTCATAGTTTAGATGTCTGGTGTATTGGTGTGAGTTATAGTGAGATTATCCCCAATAATGACATGTTCATGATGAGTTCTGTTTTTGCTGTAAAGTCATTTTTTGTTTGAGAGCAGATTTGCTATATTTATTTTCATTTATGTAAATATGTATATATTTATGTATATTATAGTGATTTTATGCTTATTGATTGCAAGACTTTTAATAAAGAAAAATTGGGAAGGAGGAGGAGGACACACCCAAAGAGCTCTCTGAGAACCAGCCTTTTTTCAAGCCTGGGCCTTGCCTGTTAGCTTGGCCCAGGAATAATGCCTGATCCTGGGGGAGGCCCAGGGAGGGATCCCCCTGATGACATGGGGCCTAGTGAGGAGGAGGAGGTGGAGGATCTGACTGTGGGTCCAGGCCCTGGTATGGATGCGAGTATCTTCAGTCAGAAGATTGTTGATCGCTTTAGGCAAATTGGAAGGGCTGAAGAGAAACTTCAAGTTTTGAAAACTGAACATAAAAACTTTAAAGCCAAATACTTCCAGGCCTGGAGTAGAAATCGCACAGCCATGAAGCCTGAGTTACAGGATTTGGAGGAAAAGGTAAAGCAGCAAACTTTATTGTTGGAGAAATTAAAAGCCAGAAGTGGAGCTTTTAAAGAAAAATTTGACAATGAGAAGAAATTTGCCAGCCAGTCGTCAGTAAGTTGCATGGATCAGCAGCCTCAGGTTATGGATGACCCGGGTCCATCTGCCTCTGCACCTCTCCCCCCATGTAAGGCCTTGGAATCGCCAGCGGCAACCAGCCAGGGGGTTGAGAGTGAGCATGGCACCCTGACCTTCATCCAGCAGATGGAGTCACCCCTGAGAGCAGACAAGGTTTCCATATCTGATGATCCATCAGAAATCCCCGAGGATGAGAGGAAAAATAAACCAGGGAATGAAGATGGACCTGCACCAAACACCCTGAACATGGATGTTTCTACTCCTGCATTTGCTGAGACCAGTAGTTCCTCTACCAAGTTTGCTGCATGTGTTTCACACAGTATGGCTGACACCAGCAAAGAGATTGCCTCACCTGAGCCTCTCTGTGTTCCAGCAGAGCTGATTGATGCTGATGGGGGAAGGGATCAGCACATTGCACCATGTGTAGTGGAAGCCATGGAAGTGTCAGACCAGCCTGCTGAAAATCCTGTCCTGATGGAAGAGAACAGACCAGCTGAAGATTCCACCAGCACAGCAGTGGGAAAGGACACTGTTGGGAAGACTACAGGAACTGTGAATATACCAGCAAGTATTAAGAATGACAGTAATGATAAAACAATGAATGTGGTGGGTGGTGGTGAAGGGGTTAATACTGCTGGGAAAAATAAAAATGACAGAGGAAAGACTCATCGATTGTGCAGACCAAATCTGTACAATCGATATCTGCTAGAAATGTGTCAGACGGTTCAAAACTCACAAATGCTTCTTCTGCTGGGAGAAATGTGGGCAGTTATGCATCTGTTCTGGGGAGTCGCATCAAGGAGGGTGGAGGGAATTTTGTAAATATTAGTGGTCACAATTTGGGGGGGCTTGGTGGTGGGATGGTTGGTGGGTACAGAAGGAGGAATGTGGTTCAATTGAAGTGGGAGGGGGAGGGGACCCCACCAGTAAGGGGGAGGGTGGCTGAGTTGGTTCTGGAAATGGGGTTTAAAGCCTTGGATATATTTGCTTTGATTTGCCCAGTGGGGAGTTATGAATTTGATTTGTCCTTTGTAAAGCCTGAGGGTTTGGATTTATTTTGGGAGCGATATAGGAGGTGCAAGGGCCTTCCGCAGTGGAGTGGTTTGGTGCCAAAGGTGATTTCCAGGCAGCCTCTGATAAAGTCGGTGACGATCCTGGTGCGCAACGAATCCATACCAGAGGCTGATTTGATAGTATGGCTACGCCGATATGGTGAGGTCCTCGCTCCACTGCGGAAGGTCCTTGATGAGCATGGGATATGGACAGGGGCCTGGACAGTGTCACTAAAATTGGGGGTGCTTGGAAATGTTGTTCAACACCTTCCCTGTTCAGCTTTTCTGGGGAGAGATAGGCTGACTATTTTTTACCAGGGTCAGCCTAAAGTCTGTAATAAATGTGGAGACAAAGGCCATTTTGCATCTACCTGTACCCGTAAGAAATGCTCACTGTGCCAGGATCTGGACCATTTGGCTAAGGATTGTACTGAAATTCGGTGCAATTTGTGCCAAAAGCTCGGTCATCCTTATAGTCAGTGCCCGGAGGCATTACATAACTTGCCAGGATTGGAGGCTGAGTTGCAGAGACTTGATAAGGAGGATGAGGCCACTAAAACTGTTATTGTCCCTCCTGTTTCTGTTATATCTGTTCCGGATTCTGTTTCCCCTAGTGATGTGGTCCCTGAGTCTGTCCCTCCTGTGTCTGTTACATCTGTTGTTTCAGATTCTGTTTCCCCTAATGATGTGGTCCCTGAGTCTGTCCCTCCTGTGTCTGTTACATCTGTTGTTTCGGATTCTGTTTCACCTAGTAATGTGGTCCCTGAGTCTGTCCCCCATGTGGTGGTCCCTAATCCTGCTGTACGCAGATCCTCCAGACTGGCAGAAGCTGCTGGGGGGGCAGGTTTGGCAGATCTTCCCTCTCGGCCTCCAGTCCCTGTCCCTCAGCGGCACAAACGTGGTCAGGGGAATGTGGGGGTGCTGGATGGGGGAGGGGTTGAGGGAAAGGTGTCCATATCCCATGTCTCACCCTCTGTTGAGGGGGATTCCGATGATGAGGGGTGGGAGAAGTTTAGGAGGAAGAAAAAGAAGAAGAGGAAGACAAGTAAAGTGGTCATTTCTTCCTCAGGGTCGGACCCAGGAGGGGTTCCTCTTGGTAATACCTTTTCAGTTTTGTCGGGTGATGAGATGTCTGATCTATCTTTCTCTTTATCATCCATGGATGAGGGGGAGTCACGTAGTCTGAAGAGAGCTGTTTCTGGTGATGAGAGTGTGGCAAAGGTTAAGAAACGACTACCCCAATCATCCTGATGGCAGTTCCCACTCCGATAAAGGTGGCGACCATTAAAGTCACCAGCATTAAATCTGCAAGAGCTCTTGATATTGCCTTATTTTTGCTCAGCGAGTTTGATGCCGAGATTTTATTTTTGCAAGAGACCTGGCTCAATACTTTGGCCGATGTCCATCTAGCAAAAAGGGAGTGGGGATGCGGTCCCTCCTTTTGGTCTCTTGCGGCTGAGCCCTGCAGCGGAGTTGCGGTCCTTTTTAAAACCGATATGGTAACGTGCCGGCGGGTAATTGAGGTAGAAATGGGGAGATGCATGGTCTTAGACGTCTCTGTTAGGGGGCAGGACCTGCGCCTAATCAATATTTATGGACCGCAGTCAAAATGGGGCAGGAAATGCCTCCTCACAGAGATCAAGCCCTTCCTTTTTACGTCCCAGCAGGTTGTCTTTGGAGGTGATTTTAACACCATAATTAGGCCTGAAGACAGGAGAGGCTCCATAGACAGGCTGGGTTACGATAGCGTTTTTCTTAGAGATATGGTGAGACAAGCAGGCCTGGTAGATGTGCATATTAAGCACTGCCCTGGCAGCACAGGATTCACATTTCAGAGAGGGAATAGTCAGAGTAGGATAGATAGGTTTTTTTTTAAAGGAGAACTCTGCTTTCTCGGCTCCTGAGTTGAGGGCGGTGGAGTTCTCTGACCACTGTATGCTGTCTGTGACTCTGAATGCCTCGGACACTCCACCCAGGGGAAGGGGTACCTGGAAACTGAATTCGACTCTCCTGGAAGATGTAGAGGTAAGACAATCCTTTGAGGATTTTTTTCAGGCACAGGTTTCTATTCTGGACTTTTGCAGCAGTAAGTCAGAGTGGTGGGAGTCTGTGAAACAAAGGGCAATTGGACTTTTCAAGGCCATAAGTAAGAAGAAGCAGCTTGGTATGTACATTGCCTACCAGCATTTGTGGAGGAAGCTTGATCGTCTTGTCTCGTATAGAGGAGATCCAGGGGACTCTGAGGTGAAGTTTCTTCTTAGGAAATGTCAATACGACCGGCATGCCTCCTTGGTTCTGGAGAGGGATTATGGAAAATATCACTCGCCTGATCCTTACCAGAACTGTAAGCAAGGCATAGCAGTTAAGACGGTCATAGGCCTGAGGGATAGTACGGGTTCCCTGGTGAAGTCCAGATCAGGGATCCTGGAGATCTTCAGGTCATATTACGCAGACCTTCTGGGAAGAAAGGACCTTTGTCGGGACAGGATGGAAAGCTTTCTGGATTCTACTCCAGGATTGGGAAATGGTACGTTGCCTTTGATGGATTTGACAGAACCAATTTCAGTGGATGAGGTAGTTAATGCTATAGAGAAGCTGGCTACCAAAAAATCGTCTGGGCCAGATGGGTTGACAGCTGAATTCTACAAGTGTTTTAAGTCCATTCTGGCTCCCTTTTTAGCAGAGGTTTATAACAGCTGTCTAGAAGAGGGTTCGCTCCCTCCCTCCATGAGGCAATCCGCTGTGATTCTTCTGTCAAAAGGTAAGGACCCCTCAATGATTGAGAACTGGCGCCCCATCAGTCTTCTCAATGTTGATAGAAAGATCCTGGCGAAGATTCTTTTTTGGCGCTTGTCGTCAGTAGCAGGCGATTTGTTGTCCAGTCATCAGCACTGCTCAGTCCAAGGTAGAAGTACCTTTTCAGCGGTTTTAGCTGTCCGGGAGGCTTTGGAACGATGCAGGGCTGCTGGATGGAGAAAGTACTTGCTGGCATTGGATCAGGCGAAGGCTTTTGATAGAGTCAATCACGAGTACCTGTATTTGCTACTTGGTAGATACGGCCTGCAGGGGAGGTTTATAGATTGGCTGAAGACATTATATAGAGGGGCTGAGAGCTTCCCACTGGTTAATGGTTGGGTTGGACGGCCTTTTGAGGTTGGCTCTGGTGTGCGCCAGGGATGTCCTCTGAGCCCCCTGTTATATGTATTCGCAATCGACCCCTTCATAAGAAGGCTAGAGAGTGGATCTTTGTGCGGGGTGCCTTTGGGCATTGCTGGTGTGCCGCCTCTGAAGGTCGTGGCCTATGCCGATGATGTGTCTGTTATTGTCTCTGGGACAGAGGAGGCGCAGGAGGTGGTCTCTATGATAGAGCAGTACACGGAGGCTTCTTGTTCTAAAGTCAACCATGAAAAGAGTGAAGTTTTCTGGATGGGTGAGGAGGGTGAAAGCTTCGAACTTCCGGATGCCTTCCCAGAGCCCCAGCAGGAAATTAAAGTGTTGGGCATCAAATTTGGTCCTGGTGACTATGGTCATCGAAATTGGGAAAGCAGGTTGGTGTGTGCCAATGCCAAAGTAGCAAGCTGGAAGAAATGGAAGCTTTCCTTGAGGGAGAGGGTTGACTTGATCAAAACGTACCTGGTCCCAATCTTTTTATATGTCAGCTTCGTCTGTATCTTGCCAGCATCTCTCTATGCAAGTGTTAGGTACCTGGTAGTAGAGCCTGACTTGTAGGAGAAGACCTCTCATACAACGCTGGTTCAGGAGCCACTGGAGTGGGAACAGTGGTCTCCTGAGCACAGTGGGGTAGGAGTGCCTGTAGAACGGAGTCTTCTGGTACTGAAGTGATGAGAGATCCCACAGGGATGGCTGGACTGCAGACCTGGTGAAGATTGGAGGCCGCAAGCTGGAACACTTGTAGATACAGAGATCACTGGAGCTGAAGCTGAAGGTGCAACAGCAGCAGGCACAAGCAGGGTCAGACGGTCCGGGTCGGCAGGGATATGAGGCAGGTAATCAGCAGGTAGAGGCAGAGTCGGTAGGCAGGCAGAGGTTGGCAACGGAATCAGGCAGGTAGCAGGAGAGTAGTCAGGCAAGCCGGGTCGGATAGGAGCAGGACGGATAGTCAAACAAGCCGGGTCAGATGGGTAACAGCAAACAGGCTCAGGTAAACACAAATCACAAAGCTGAGACGAAGCAGCAATGTGCCAGAGGCACAGGAGGGCTTTTATGTGCACTTTGGCGCCAAACCGGCGCTATCGCGAACGCGCGCCCGCCCGTACGCGCGCACGTGCACACACGCGCGCGCCCAAGCACCGCGTACCCGCGCGCGCCCTAGCGCCGCGCTGACGCCCGGGAACGACAGGGTTTTGCTGAGATATGTGTAACGGAGCGCGCCGGCGCATTGGCGCGTGCCGACGCCCAGGTCCGGCACCAATGATACCCTGACAGCAAGGGTGTACAGCTGTTTTTTCCAACTGTTATGGGGAAGTAGGCTGAACCTGATCAAACGCAATGTAACTTACCTGTCTAGGCGGGAGGGTGGCCTAGGAATGGTCAACCCAATAGTTTTCTTTTCTCTGCTCTTTTTAAAGTACAATCTTGGTAACATGCTAGCAGAGAACCCGCCGGGATGGGTGGGCATTTTTCAATCTTGTTTTAGGCCTTTTCTGCGATGCTGGGAAGATGGCGGGCCAGTGAAAAGTCTGAGAGTCCGACATGGCAAGCTCCCGGCTTATGTTGCCCCGTGTCTGAAAATACTTCGGCAGTGGCAGGTGACAGTGGAGGATATCAAGTCCCTCCCCAGGAAGCTTCTGGAGAAGAGGATTTTGAGCTCTGCTTTCAGTGTGTCACTGGCCTTAAGGGATTGCCCGGGCTCTGTAATGAGGGAGGGGTTGCGTTTAATCAATTTAGAAAGAATTCCCTTGAAGTTTAGGGATCAAGCCTGGCTCGCTTTCCATGGAAGGCTCTATGTCAGAGGGAACTTGAAGCATCGCCCTGTGGATGATCGGGATTGTCCTAGAGCGGAGTGTGTTGGTAAAGTGGAGTCTATGGACCACTTTTTGCTGCAATGTCCCTTTAACATAGAGGTGTATAAAAGGGTGGGGAGGGCTCTAGGCATCCCCTTTTTCTATCGCATGAGTTATGCGGAGTGGGTGTACGGGGCATTCCCGACTTGCTGGGATTTTGATTTGGATACACTGTTTTTAGTTAGTATAGTTGTCCGTTACTTCACATGGAATGCACGGTGCCAGATTACCCTGCGGAAAAAAGTCCTATCTGTTGAGGTGGTGGTGCACGATATTCTGGGTGAATTTGGGAAAATTCGGGGTCTTGAGAGGGGCAGGGAGCCTCGGGTGGTCTGGAAAAGGGCGTGGAGGAATATCAGACCTGCCTTTGGTGAACTGCCCATCTCTGGGTGAGGTGCTCTTTTCTTTTTCTATTTCTTTCACTCCCTTAGTTTTTGTTGGTTAGTAGCTTCTTTTTGAAGAAGGGCTGCATGCATAATGGGTGCGGGTTTGTTTCTTGACCTCACAGTTTGGATGTCTGGTGTATTGGTGTGAGTTGTAGTGAGATTATCCCCAATAATGACATGTTCATGATGAGTTTTGTTTTTGCTGTAAAGTCATTTTTTGTTTGAGAGCAGATTTGCTATATTTATTTTCATTTATGTAAATATGTATATATTTATGTATATTATATATAGTGATTTTATGCTTATTGATTGCAAGACTTTTAATAAAGAAAAATTGGGAAGAATGTTCCTTACATTGGTGATCAGTGAGAAGAATGTTCCTTACATTGGTGATCAGTGAGAAGAATGTTCCTTACATTGGTGATCAGTGAGAAGAATGCTCCTTACATTGGTGATCAGTGGGAAGAATGTTCCTTACATTGGTGATCAGTGAGAAGAATGTTCCTTACATTGGTGATCAGTGAGAAGAATGCTCCTTACATTGGTGATCAGTTGGAAGAATGTTCCTTACATTGGTGATCAGTGAGAAGAATGTTCCTTACATTGGTGATCAGTGAGAAGAATGCTCCTTACATTGGTGATCAGTGAGAAGAATGTTCCTTACATTGGTGATCAGTGGGAAGAATGTCCCAATGTCCCTTACATTGGTGATCAGTGGGAAGAATGCTCCTTACATTGGTGATCAGTGAGAAGAATGCTCCTTACATTGGTGATCAGTGAGAAGAATGTTCCTTACATTGGTGATCAGTGAGAAGAATGTCCCTTACATTGGTGATCAGTGAGAAGAATGCTCCTTACATTGGTGATCAGTGGGAAGAATGTCCCAATGTCCCTTACATTGGTGATCAGTGGGAAGAATGTCCCTTACATTGGTGATCAGTGGGAAGAATGTCCCTTACATTGGTGATCAGTGGGAAGAATGTTCCTTACATTGGTGATCAGTGAGAAGAATGTTCCTTACATTGGTGATCAGTGAGAAGAATGTTCCTTACATTAGTGGTCAGTGGGAAGAATGTCCCTTACATTGGTGATCAGTGGGAAGAATGCTCCTTACATTAGTGGTCAGTGGGAAGAATGTCCCTTACATTGGTGATCAGTGGGAAGAATGTTCCTTACATTGGTGATCAGTGAGAAGAATGTTCCTTACATTGGTGATCAGTGGGAAGAATGTTCCTTACATTGGTGATCAGTGGGAAGAATGCTCCTTACATTGGTGATCAGTGGGAAGAATGTTCCTTACATTGGTGATCAGTGAGAAGAATGATCCTTACATTGGTGATCAGTGAGAAGAATGTTCCTTACATTGGTGATCAGTGGGAAGAATGTTCCTTACATTGGTGATCAGTGGGAAGAATGCTCCTTACATTGGTGATCAGTGAGAAGAATGTTCCTTACATTGGTGATCAGTGGGAAGAATGTTCCTTACATTGGTGATCAGTGGGAAGAATGTTCCTTACATTGGTGATCAGTGAGAAGAATGTTCCTTACATTGGTGATCAGTGAGAAGAATGTTCCTTACATTGGTGATCAGTGGGAAGAATGTCCCTTACATTGGTGATCAGTGAGAAGAATGTTCCTTACATTGGTGATCAGTGAGAAGAATGCTCCTTACATTGGTGATCAGTGGGAAGAATGTTCCTTACATTGGTGATCAGTGGGAAGAATGTCCCTTACATTGGTGATCAGTGAGAAGAATGTTCCTTACATTGGTGATCAGTGAGAAGAATGTTCCTTACATTGGTGATCAGTGAGAAGAATGTTCCTTACATTGGTGATCAGTGGGAAGAATGCTCCTTACATTGGTGATCAGTGGGAAGAATGTTCCTTACATTGGTGATCAGTGGGAAGAATGCTCCTTACATTGGTGATCAGTGAGAAGAATGTTCCTTACATTGGTGATCAGTGAGAAGAATGCTCCTTACATTGGTGATCAGTGGGAAGAATGCCAACCTTTAGATAGTTAAAAAGTAAATTGGTAGCAAGATGGCGGCACCCAGCAGCAGTCTCTGGGCTTTTGGATGTCACACAAGGGGGGGGGGGGTTTAAATGGAAAGAACAGGAATAAATACTATACTCTATATGAAGATATAATCTCATGGGAAGGTTGTTGATGGAATCAGTGGTGTGATGACAGAGTCTCTTTGAAGTGAAATATGCTAAACACAAAGATATCACACCAACACTTTTCTCAGAGATGAAATGTGACACACAGAGGACACGAACAGCATTGTATTGTCAGTGCAATCCATGTTTATTGGTGAACACACAGAAGTGCCACAATGTTACAACAAGGACCAATGATGTGCATCTGCTACTGGCTGACTGCACTACCATTACGAGAAGCCCCCCCCCCCCCCCGAGTCCCTTCTTATGTCCTATGGGATCCACTTGATCACATTGGGTCATTCATAAACTGCCATCTACAACAGAGGATCAGCCAGGGGCGGACTGACCATTGAGTGACTCGGGCACTGCCCGAGGGCCCTGGGCCACTAGGGGGCCCCATCAGGGTTGCCAGCCTCAGTAAATTCAGGGACAGTATGTATAAATCTGTGGGTTTTTTTTTTTACATCTGTCTGTGTATACTGTGTGATTGCATACTGTGTGTGTGTGTGTGTGTATACTGTGTGGCCCCATAATCTCTGATTGCCTGGGGGCCCCATAATCTCCTATTGCCCGGGGGCCCCATGAGTTATCAGTCCGCCCCTGGGATCAGCCCTTTATTATATACAGATGGTCAGTTCTGGGTGGATTCCATGATCAGTGGGAAGAATGTTCCTTACATTGGTGATCAGTGGGAAGAATGTCCCTTACATTGGTGATCAGTGGGAAGAATGTTCCTTACATTGGTGATCAGTGGGAAGAATGTTCCTTACATTGGTGATCAGTGAGAAGAATGTTCCTTACATTGGTGATCAGTGGGAAGAATGTCCCTTACATTGGTGATCAGTGGGAAGAATGTTCCTTACATTGGTGATCAGTGAGAAGAATGTTCCTTACATTGGTGATCAGTGGGGAGAATGTTCCTTACATTGGTGATCAGTGGGAAGAATGTCCCTTACATTGGTGATCAGTGAGAAGAATGTTCCTTACATTGGTGATCAGTGAGAAGAATGTTCCTTACATTGGTGATCAGTGGGGAGAATGTTCCTTACATTGGTGATCAGTGGGAAGAATGTTCCTTACATTGGTGATCAGTGAGAAGAATGTTCCTTACATTGGTGATCAGTGGGAAGAATGTTCCTTACATTGGTGATCAGTGGGGAGAATGTTCCTTACATTGGTGATCAGTGGGAAGAATGTCCCTTACATTGGTGATCAGTGGGAAGAATGTTCGGCTTGTCATGTGGGGAGACCTTCACACCTGAGTTCCCAGCTCCTCCCTATCTGTGAAGTGTTACCAGCTCCTCCCAACTTGAGAAGGGTTCCCAGCTCCTCCCAATCTGAGAAGGGTTCCCAGCTCCTCCCACCCATTAAAGGGATTCCAGCTTCTACCATCCTGAAAATAGTTCCCAGTTCCTCTCATTCTGAGAAGGATTTCCAGCTCCTCCTATTCTGAAAAGGGTTCCCAGCTCCTCTCATCTTGAGAAGTGTTCCCAGATCCTCTCATCTTGAGAAGGGTTCCCAGATCCTCCCACCCTAAACTAGGTTCCCAGTTTCTCTCACCCTGAGGAATATTCCCAGCTCTTCCCTCCCGTAAAAGGGATCCCAGCTCCTACCATCCCTAAAAGGGTTCCCAGTTCCTCTCATTCTGAGAAGGGTTTCCAGCTCCTCCCACCCATAGAAGGGACCCCAGCTCCTCCCATCCTGAAAAGGGTTCCCAGCTCCTCTCATCCTGAGAAGGGTTCCCAGATCCTCTCATCTTGAGAATGGTTCCCAGCTCCTCCCACTCTGAGATGGTTTCCCAGCTTCTCTCATTATGAGAAGGGTTGCCAGCTCCTCCCACTCTGAAGAAGGTTCCCACCTCCTCCTATCCTGAGAAGCATTCCCAGCTCCTCCCACTCTGAGAAGGATTTCGAGCTCCTCCCATCCATAGCAGGCAGTGCTGGGACAAGGTAATTTAGCGCCCAGGGCAAAGACACCAAACTGCGCCCCCCTCCCCTTCCAAAAAAATTTTTTAAAAAATTGAGCACTAATCGGCATACTTAGCCCCGAACACAAATAATACCCCCTATCATCCTTACTAGCATAAATTCTCCCCCCCCAATCCCCATTTCTAACAGCCCCAATATTTCCTTTCCTAGCACAAATCTCCCCCCCATCACTTCTTCTAGCACCCCCCCCCCAAAATCCCCCTCCTAGCACAAATCCCCGCCCCCCCCCCCATCTCCACGGCACAAATCCTCTCTCCTGGCACAAATTCTCTTTCCCCCACAGAACAAATCCTCCCTCCCAGCACAAATCTTACCCCTTTCACCCCCCAAAATCCCCCTCCCAGCACAAATCTTACCCCTTTCACCCTCCAAAATCCCCCTCCCAGCACAAATCTTACCCCTGTCACCCCCCAAAATCCCCCTCCCAGCACAAATCTTACCCCTGTCGCCCCCGAAAATCCCCCTCCCAGCACAAACCTTACCCCTGTCACCCCCGAAAATCCCCCTCCCAGCACAAATCGTACCCCTGTCACCCCCCAAAATCCCCCTCCCAGCACAAATCTTACCCCTTTCACCCCCCAAAATCCCCCTCCCAGCACAAATCTTACCCCTGTCACCCCCGAAAATCCCCCTCCCAACACAAATCTTACCCCTGTCGCCCCCGAAAATCCCCCTCCCAGCACAAATCTTACCCCTGTCGCCCCCGAAAATCCCCCTCCCAGCAGAAATCTTACCCCTAAATTTCCCCTCTAAAACAAATACCCCCAATTATCCCTAGCATAAATTCTCCCCCCCCCAATCCCCATTTCTAACAGCCCAAATATTTCCTATCCTAGCACAACCCCCCCCCCCCCCCACCTCTTCTAGCACAACCCCCTCCCCCCGAATACCCCTACTAGAAAAAAAATCTTATCCTGGCACCCCTCAAATTCCCCATCCCAGCAGAACCCCCCCAGAACTCCCTTCCTAACACAACAGCACAAATACACCCCCTCCCCCATATTATTCCCACCTAGAAGTAATCATTTTCTCCCTACAAATACTCTCATTCCTCCCCTTGTGTTCTCAGTGCAGCTCTTCCTTCCCTCAGCTTGGCAGCAGCTTTCCTCACACACAGACCTCAGATACAGTGCAGCACAGCGCTCTGTGATGCCCACCTTCCGACGTTCCTCCTCATGTTGTCCTGTCAGAGCTGAGGAGGAGCCGGTTTCTAAACTTGCCTGTGCGGCAGCTAGCGGGAGGGATATCGCTGCTGAAGGGTACCGGGATCGCGGCTCAGAGATGCCCGCCTCCCACCCACACTGCTTTCAAACTTACAGCAAGAGACAGGCTCCTTGGCTCCTATAGGTTGCAGCGCGGCAACAGCTCTCCGCGCTCCTCTGAGTCCTCCCACCCCACCTCCGGCCGTGAGTGACCTCACGCCGCCGGCCGGGACTACGAGGCTGCTTCGTAGGGGGTTGAACAGTGAAGCTGACAGGGAAAGGAGGTGAAGCCAGGGCTTGTTTTGCCAGATGCAGGAGTGCACTCGACACACTTACAGACAATTTTTTAGGTACAACGGCACTGGCTAGTGTGTATAATGACAGGTGTGAAGCACATTGCCAGCTCTTCACCTGCGCCCCCCCTCCTATAGAAAATCGTACCGCCCAGGGCATCCGCCCCTTCCGCCCCTGCCTTGTACCGGCCCTGATAGCAGGGTTTCCAGCTCCTCCCATCTATAAAAGGGTTCCCAGCTCCTCTCACTCGTAGAAGGGTTCCCAGCTCCTCCCACCCATAGGAGGGTTTTCAGCTCCTCCCTCCCTAGAAGGGTTCCCAGCTCCTCCCACCCTGAGAAGGCACCAGGAGCCAATTCCAGCAGCACTTTGCTTCAGCACCATTTAGTTCACCACCATTCGGCATGGAGACCCAAATTCAGTCTGTCAGACTCCACTCAGCTGAAATATCAGACGTGGCTGGAGACATTAATTGGTACACACGTATCCTTTGCATCATTGTGAAGGGTGACAGCAATGATGTAAAGCGTGACCTCAACCAAACTTCTCTTTACCAAAGTCATCAGCAAAAAAATGGGTTCTGATTGGCTGCCATTGTCAGATTTGGGACATAGACATTGCTATATTTTTGGGGTTGAATCTTATAGGAAACCTAAGCAAGGTATAACATCTTATCTGTAATGGAAACATCCCAGCAATGCCTATGGCAACCAATTACAGGATTAACCCCATTGTGTGCAGGTATCATACCAAATTCTAATAGTCGGAGGTGACCAGTAAAATGACAGCTTTAACCTGATTGGTTAGTAGTAACGAGGGGGGTCAGTTTCAACCTAATGGGCTTACTCATGCCCAACTGGCAGCATAAAATAGGTAGTATGACATTAGACTCTATTACAGTATATAGGTTTCTTATAGATATAGATATATAGATATATATATATATATATGTCTGATGTGTATGTCCAGACTATTCTTCAAACCTGCCTGTGACCTGCACATTCCACAAGGGGGCAGCATTTCCAAATACCATCTAGAGGGGTCGCTCACATTTCCAACAAAGGTAACGTCAGGAATATGTAAGTAACACAATCGTATTCCATTCTGTATGCCCTGTACAGGCTCTTGAAGGATCCACCGCACCCCAGGAAATGTTAGGAGTTAGCCTCTCACTATAGGAATCTGTCTACAGCTGTGGTGACCAACCCGACTGTCTCCTGCATTATGTCTACAGTCTCTGACCGTCTCCTGTAGTATGTCTGCCATCCCTGACCATCTCCCATGCTATGTCTGCAGTCTCTGACCGTCTCCTGTACTATGTCTGCAGTCTCTGACCATCTCCTGTACTATGTCTGTAGTCTCTGATCATCTCCTGTAGTATGTCTGCAGTCTCTGACCGTCTCTTGTACAATGTCTGCAATCTCTGACCATGTCCTGTACTATGTCTGCAGTCTCTGACCATCTCCTGTACTATGTCTGCAGTCTCTGACCATCTCCTGTACTATGTCTGCAGTCTCTGACCATCTCCTGTACTATGTTTGCGCTCTCTGATCATCTCTTGTAGTATGTCTGCAGTCTCTGACCATCTCCCGTACTATGTCTGCAGTCTCTGATCATCTCCTGTAGTATGTCTGCAGTCTCTGATCATCTCCTGTAGGATGTCTGCAGTCTCTGACCATCTCCTGTAGGATGTCTGCAGTCTCTGACCATCTCCTGTACTATGTCTGCAGTCTCTGACCATCTCCCGTACTATGTTTGCAGTCTCTGACCATCTCCTGTACTATGTCTGCAGTCTCTGACCATCTCCTGTATTATGTCTGCAGTCTCTGACCATCTCCTGTAGTATGCCTGCAGTCTCTGACCATCTCCTGTCTTTGGTGTGCAGTCTCTGACTATCTCCTGTACTATGTCTGCAGTCTCTGAGCATCTCCTGTAGTATGTCTGCAGTCTCTGACCATCTCCTGTACTATGTCTGCAGTCTCTGACCATCTCCCGTACTATACTATGTCTGCAGTCTCTGACCATCTCTTGTATCATGTTTGCAGTCTCTGATTATCTCCTGTACTATGTCTGCAGTCTCTGACCATCTCCTGTATTATGTCTGAAGTCTTTGATCATCTCCGTAGGATGTCTGCAGTCTCTGACAGTCTTCTGTAGCACCACACAACAGAACCAATGAATGTGGACAACCATTGACCTTCAGTTATTACAGAATTGTTTTCACTTCTCGCCTATGGCAATGAGCAACCTCTGAACATCTAGTATAGGGCACAGCAGACACTTCAAGAGCCTGTATAGGCATATTTGTATCGGGGGGGGGGGGGGGGGTAATAAATACTTGGTGCTCTGGCCCTAACATGTCAAATGTGTGGAAAAGTCTGGCTAAGCTTTCTATGCAAATCACTAAAGCCTGCAAGAATCCCTCAGACATTCCCACACCTTTGTTTTCTTGTGTATATATTTTGCTTTTTGTATATTTTTACCAGAACACGTTTCATTTTGTATGTAAAATAGATGAAATGAATGACTTTTGTTTCATTTAGAGGTGTACATTACCGGTCGGTTCGGGCAGCTCATAGCATAGCACCCCAATGCACTAAGGGGTCTATTTATAGAAGATTTATTGTGATGAATGTCAAGCATATCTATGCACTCTGCATGAATTCTGGCTGAAATTCCTAGATTACCCCTCAGATCGTCAGCTCCATCTAGTGGCCAAAATATGGTATATTTTCTCACTGAGGAATTTCAGAAAAAAACGCATTTTGGCCATTAGATGGAGCTGACGGCAGTGGTTTCCAAACTGCGGGCCCTTGCTTGTTTTTATCCAGCATTTGGATCACTAATCTTCCCACTGACACCAACTGTGAAACACTATTCTTCTCACTAACACCAATGATGGGGCACTATTCCTCCCACTGAGATTAATGATGGGGCACTATTCCTTCCACTGACACCAATGATTGGACACTATTAAACCCACTGACACCAATGATGAAGCACTATTGACACAATGATGGAGCACTATTTCCCCCACTGACAACAATGATGAGGTATTATTCTCCCCACTGACACCAATGATGGGGCAGTGTTCCTCCCATTGACACCAATGATGGGGCAGTGTTCCTCCCACTGACACCAAGGATGGGGCACTATTCCTCCCACTGATACCAATGATGGGGCACTATTCCTCCCACTGACACCAATGATGGGGTAGTGTTCCTCCCACTGACACCAATAATGAAGCCCTATTCCTCCTACTGATACCAATGATGGGGCACTATTCCTCCCACTGACACCAATGATGGGGTAGTGTTCCTCCCACTGACACCAATAATGAAGCACTATTCCTCCTACTGATATCAATGATGGGGCACTATTCCCACACTGACACCAATGATGAGGCACTATTCCTTCCACTGACACCGATGGGGCACTATTCCTCACACTGACAGCAATGAGGGGGCATGATTCCTCCCACTAATACCACTGATGGGGCACTATTCCTCCCACTGACACCAAAGATGAGGCATTGTTTGCTCCCACTGACATGAGGACATTTTATACTCTCGCTGGCCACATTCTGGCCCCTTCTAAAGTCTGAAGGACAGTAAACTGGCACTTTATTTATAAAGAAGACCCCGGATCTAAGGGATCAATCTATCAGAGACATTACAGCCTCAGTTGGTGCAGCATGCATGAATGTATTTGAGATTCATCCAACGAATATTTTATAAATGGCCCAGAAGGCATTACAACATACATGTAGATTTGCACATTGGGCACTGAGGTGCATTGTGTTGTTGGGTTCTGTTCACAATAAAGCGGCTTCTATACATGAAGTGCGCACTGAGGCGATGTCCTAGTCTGGACCATGGCCGGGCTCCACACGTGACTAGGACACATTTATACATTCATGCAGGCACTTCGAGAAACGTATTGGTGGATAAAATCATTTTTATGACAGGCTGCCTTTAGAAGAACATTTTTGCAACTTGTTTGCAGGCAGGAGTGCCTCTTTAGTCAATGGTGCCTACAGTGCTTTCACTGGTCAGTAGGGGGCACTCTAGTATACATTCAATGTGCTCATAGAGGGACTCATTCTGCACCAGCAATCTTACATAGTGGAGCCTCGCAGGCACAGATAATAAAGTCTGAGTGTCCTCCAAGCATAGCCTGACCTGCCATGACCAGCTATGCTCCGCTTTGGGGATTCCTGTTTTTTGGTGGAGTCCTTCTGCAATATCGGGACAAAAAAATGAACGGAGGGGTTTATCAATTCCCCCTCGCTGTGGTCACATGATATGCAATTTATAAAATCCAAAAGAAAAGATTTCAGTGCAGAGATTTGTGTTTCTACCTGGAAACACAAGAAAACATTCAAGAACCGTGGAAGGGGCCCCATGGTAAGACGAGCCCCTCCGCCACTGTATATGCAATGGTAGACGTACAGATACGGAAGACTTGAGGTAATACAAAACAATGCTTTAAAGGGGATGTCCAGTTTACATGAAGGCCCCATGTCTATCTGAAGGGTCCATGCTGATTGCGACATAAATTTTTGGCTTTTTTCCTTTATTTTCACCTGGTGATCCTGCCAGTAGCGCACTTTCTGTCCTAGGGTGACCCCACTCTGGTAAAAAAACTAACTGACAGGATCACCAGGTAAAAATAATTAAAATAAAGCATAAAAAAATTAAAAATGTAGCCCCATATCTAGGGACAGGTAAGCTGCAATATATTACATTTTTGGGTTAAATGCTGCTTTAATCTCTGGACCAGGAACATGTAGGAGATGGATTTTTGTCTCCAACATCCCGATCCGCATGCTCCTCCAGGCTGATGAACCCATTTCTGAATGATGTCTGACCAACAGAAGCCATTGAACTTCTCGGTCTGACCTACGGAAGCCATTGAACTTCTCGGTCTGACCTACGGAAGCCATTGAACTTCTCGGTCTGACCTATGGAAACCATTGAACTTCTCGCTCTGACCTACGGAAGCCAATGAACTTCTCGCTCTGACCTACGGAAGCCAATGAACTTCTCGCTCTGACCTACTGAAGCCAGTGAACGTCTCGATCTGACCTACTGAAGCCATTAAACTTCTCGGTCTGACCTACAGACGCCACTGAATTTCTCAGTCAGACCTACGGAAGCCACTGAACTTATTGGCCTAACCTACAGAAGCCAATGAACTTCCTTGTCTGACCTGCAGAAGCCACTGAACTTCTTGGTCTGACATACGGCAACCACTGAACTTCTCAGTCTGACCTAAGGAAGCCACTGGGCTTCTCAGTCTGGCCTACATAAGCCATTGAGCTTCTCGGTCTGACCTACGGAAGCCACTGAACGTCTTGGTTTGACCTACGGGAGCCACTGAACTTCTCAGTTTGACCTGCAGAAGCCACTGAACTTCTCAGCCTCACCTACGAAAGTCACTGATCTTCTTGGTCTGACCTACTGAAGCCACTAAATTTCTCTGTGTGACCTACAGAAGCCACTGATATTCTCAGTCTGACCTACAAAAGCCACTGATCTTCTTGGTCTGACCTACGGAAGCCACTGAACTTCTTGATCTGACCTAGGAAAGCCACTGAACTTCTCGATCTGACCTAGGGAAGCCATTTAACTTCTCGGTCTGACCTACGAAAGCCATTGAACTTCTTGGTCTGACCTACAGAACACATTGAACTTCTCGGTCTGACCTACGGAAACCACTTATCTTCTCGGTCTGACCTAGGAAAGCCATTGAACTTCTCGGTCTGACCTACTCAAGTCATTGAGGGTCCCTTAATTGTTTTTTTGTCTCGGGGGGGGGGGGGGGGGGGGACGGTCACAAGCAAGGATGGCTTTCTTCTAGAACTGGACATCCCCTTTAAGTCAATACAATGACAGGCGTCCACCTAAGGACAGGCCTTCTAGCAACGAGAAGATATCCCAGAATGTCATCACAGAGCACGCTCCGGCTCTTCTACGCTCAGTCCCATAAAAAGCTCTATCGGTGGGACACCTCCATGAACTGATAATATGACTGATGATTCTTCAATGCATTTCTGTTAGAGTATGCTCATGATAGAATGGAGGTCATAACGATGGGTGAGGACTGTAACACATTAAAGCGCTAAATAAATTATGAGGTGCTTTATAAACCCTAAAAACCTGAATTTCAGGACTTTGTACATGAACCTAACTCCTGCAGCGCTCCCGTAATCTCTGCCTATAAAGTCGGCAGTCTAGAACACAAAGCGTGGCACAACCTGGGAGTCCTCAGTCCTTTGCTGCTCCACCATTCTGCAGCCTTATAGCGGGCAGTGTGGTGACGCCCCCTCTTGTATGGAGTAAGTGGTGGATGTCCCAGCTGCGTACAACGGCTGGGTGCAGCATTTAGAAGGCCACCGAGTCTTCCTGTCTCCGGTTCCAACAGAGCGTGCTGTTCATGGTTGCAAAATTGTCCTCCTCTTCTTGCTCTTTTGCCAGTTCGATGAAAACCTGAAATAGGGAAGACAAGGCGTTACCGGAGACTGAGGCCCACAGACAGAATGGCAGAGGAAGGGCAGACATCTGACTGATGATTGAGGTCCTGACTGAGGGACATACAGGCATTGCTGGTTAGCTAACTTGTACAGTGGCACTCTGATGGTAAAGCCAACCTGCCCAACAGACCTTCCCCCAGGAGGGCGGCTGCCAGGGTGTCACGATCTTTATAATTCTGCTGAAAATGTTGGATGAGGTGATGACCACCTAATGCAAACAAGGAAGGACTGGGACAAAAAAATGTCACCCCTTCTTCAGCGGGAATGTGGTGGTACACAGTTCCCGCACCTCCAGCACTGAGTATATGTGTTAGCAAGGGGTGCTGGGGTGTGCTGGAGAGTCTATTACTGCTGACTACAGAAGAATCCATGGTCACTGGGGGGTTCTTGTATTGGTGGGGGAATGTTGCTGGTGGGGGATCTATTGTTGCAAGGGGGGGAGTTAATTTGTTCTTAGGGGGGATCTATTGATGCTAGGGGGGAATTTTTTGTTGCTGGGGGGGGGGGGAGTGGTAATTTGTTATTGGATGGGGGGGGGGGTATATTGTTGCTAGGGCGATCTATTTTTGCTGAAAAGGATCTATTGTTGCTAAGGGGAATTTTTGGATGCTGGGGGGAGGGGGATCTATAGATGCAAATTACAGGGGATCGATTTTTCTGCGTTTACATACAAATTACTCGGCGCCACAACATGATACCTGGAACTGTAAGGGGTTATACAAGGGAGGTGGGTACAGGGCGGTGACAAAGGCTGGTGCTTAAAGTTGGGTAGGGGTAGAGACAAGGAGCGGGGGATTTGGGAGAACCTGTACCTATTTTCTGAAAAAAATAAAATAAAATAAAAAAGCACTTGGTACTAGTAACCAGTCGGTGATCCACTAATACCCTCTAACATATACTGCAGCCACACTAAAATCAGGTCTGCCATTTTACCTTAAACTGGATTATCCACAGCAGCAAAAGTACACAGAGCTCCTCACAGGGTCCATGGGGGTGTACTTCCTAAAGACTGTGAAATGTCCAAGGCAGGTTTGAAATTGATTGGTGGCTGGGCCGTGAAGAAGCTCTACTTTTTATGTTTACATTGGGCTTTGTCTATGCCAGAGACCGTATGGTGTGAATGGGCCCCAAGAGATTAAAGGAGATCCAATAGTCCTTCGGTCCCCCCTCCCCCTTCAAAACATGTTCAGAACTGTTACCTGTTCCAGCGTGGACTGGGAGAAGCTGTACTCCTCTACATTGAAGGTACGTTTCACTGCAACAGAGAAGCCAACACAGAGATGATATTCTATTTGCACATTTTGAGTTTTTGTGCTGTTCTCTTGAAAATCAGTTTCAGTGTGTTACTTTTCACAATTACATTTTACCTGCTTACTAGACCTCATTATCATAACTGTATTTGATATATAGATTTGCAGGTTCTTACTCCAGTGGTACTCTGTTTGATAAGCCAGTACAAAATGACAAAGCAGGATTTAAGTACTCATGAAAAGATTCTTTTGTTCGAGTCCGTTGAGGGACACAGGAAGCTCTGAACGCTTCTGGTTATACTGCCGTCTACAGGAGACGTGGACACTGGCAAATGAAAAACTGTAGACCGGCTCAGGATAGCGCCTAAAACTCCTGCCCAGAATGCCTCAGTTTTATAGCAAAGCAGTACCAAGAGCATGATCTTATAAACACAGTGAGACCAGTGTCCCTCAATGAACTCCGAGGAAAGGATTTTACGGGGAGTACAGAAATCCTACTTTGTTCCGTACTGTCCTGTTATACAGCGTGCCACTTGAAAAAAAAACCTATATACAAATATTAATGTTGAATAAGAACTTATATAAGAATTGTAATGTATGTGTACATTGTAGAGAATTATGCTCTTTCAACCTTGTTGCAACAATTTGGTGAAGACCCTTTTTTGTTCCACCATGACTGTGTCCCTGTGTACAAAGCCACCTCCATAAAGACATGGTATGACTAGTTTGGTGTGGAGGAACTTGAGTGTCCTGTACAGAGCCCTGACCTCAACCCTACTAAACACCTTTGGGATGAATTGGAAAGCTGATGGTAAGCCAGGTCAGGTACTGATGTAGGATGGTAAGCCAGGTCTTCTCATCCTACATACGTACCTGACCTCACAAATGGGCACAAATTCCCACAGACACCCTCCAAAATCTTGTGGAATCCTTCCTAGAGGAGTGGAGGATATTATAGACATAAAGGGGGCAACTCCATGTTAATGTCCATAGAGGGGGCAACTCCATATTAATGGACATGGATACGATGTCCAACAAGCTCATACAGATGTGATGGATGGAGGAACAGGAGTGTCCCTCACAGAGCACTGACCACAACCCTCCCGAACATCTTTAGGATGAATTGGAATGCCAAGGGTGAGCCAGGTCTTCTCATCCAACATCAGTACCTCACAAATGGACAAATTCTCACAGACACCTTCCAATATCTTGTGGAAAGCCTTCCCAGAGGAGTGGAGGATGTTTTAGCCACAAAGGTCAGCCAACTCCATATAAATGGCCATATGGGGAACCCCATAATAATAGCCATAGAGGTCATGGGCAACTCCATATTGGTTATGGTTTTGGAATGGAACAACCAACAAGCTCCTGGTATTCATTTGCCAAGTAATGGGAATTTCACAATTTTACAGAGGCCACCATAACAAGAGGATGGGAAATCTTCCAATGGGGTCAACCTCTCTAACGACAAGAAAGGATTTTCCCTTATGCCGCGTACACACGGTCGGACTTTTCAGCTACAAAAGTCCGACAGCCTGTCCGACAGACTTTCGACGGACTTTTGGCGGACTTTCGACGGACTTGCGGCGGACTTTCTAACGAACAGACTTGCCTACACACGATCACACAAAAGTCCGTCGAATTCTTACGTGATGACGTACACCGGACTAAAATAAGGAAGTTCATAGCCAGTAGCCAATAGCTGCCCTAGCGTGGGTTTTTGTCCGTCGGACTAGCATACAGAGGAGCGGATTTTTCGACCGGACTCGAGTCCGTCGGAAAGATTTGAAGCATGTTTCAAATCTAAAGTACGTCGGATTTGAGGCTAAAAAAGTCAGTTGAAAGTCCGGAGAAGCCCACACACGATCGGATTACCAGCCAGCTTTAGTCCGTCAGCGTCCGTTGGACTTTTGTAGACAAAAAGTCCGACCGTGTGTACGCGGCATTACTTTGGAGAGCTTTCCTCTCACCTCCATGTGCGAATACATACTTAAAAAGCACATATTAAGCATTAATTTGCAAAGCAGTGCCATAAGTGTCCTGCAGAGAACCCCAACCTCATCCCTACTGATCTCCTTTGAAATAGAACAGCAATGGATGAGCCAGGTCTTCTCATCCAGCATTAGTACCTGACCTTACAAACGGGCACAACGTCCCTCAAACACCCTCCAAAATCATGTGGAAAGTCTTCCTAGAAGAGTTGAGGATGTTAAACACAGAGGGACAACTCCATATTACTGGCCATGGTTTTGGAATGAGGTGTCCAACAAAATCATACAGATGTGATGGATGAAGGAACAGTAGAGTGTGATGGTGAGGTGTCCACACTCTTCTGGCCATACAGTGTACACATGTATCAGAATTATTATTATTATTATTATACAGGATTTATATAGCACCGACAGTTTACGCAGCGCTTATAAAACCTGAATGAACTATACTATTACCTTTAAAGATCAAATCTATAGTATTTTTAAATCCATCAAGTATAAGTGCTGGAATTTGCCTTGTCATAAGCCATCTCCTGATCAGCAGCACTATGATGTAGTGAGGGTGGGGCCAGTACTAACAGCCAATCAGACTCTACAGCTGAGCACATATGTTGGCAATACAAGAAAGCAGAGGGGTGCGCCATTAGCGTGCCACTCTTTTTTTGCCCAATCAGCAAGTTAGGAGCGTGTCCTTGACCAAACACTGCTGATATACTGGAGGCCAAGGAATTGCTTGCAGAGTTACAGAGTTGCACACCATGTTCGTTCAGCTTCCATTTTTTTGGGGGGAGGGGGGGTTGAGTTTCAAATAGAACATCTATTATAGTACATTTTCCTTATGTTGCCATTAATATAATATGACTGGAATATATGGAAAACAGAAGAGCCGCTACCTTGTCCCAGGTTAAAGAAGGCCTGTGATAGGGACTGGACGTCCTCCTTTGGAACTTTGTATGACATCAATGAAGCAAAGCTGGAAGACAGAAGAACAGTAAGTTTAGGTCTTCAGAAACCTACCACAGATGAGACTTACAGGGCAGTAAACCAAATGATACTGCTGGGAATGTCACATTCTAAGCAACAGTTTTTACAGGGGAGGGAAGGACCCGTATGATGAGCGTGTGCCATGGCATTGGATGGAGCCAGTTTTAGGGGTGGGACAGGACATTTTGCTTTGGAGGACCAAGTGACCTTAGAGGGTGTTTAATAACCTCAATCCTCAAGCACCCCCAACAGGCCATGTTTTGTGAATTTTCCTAAGATGAAAATATCTATTATAAATCCCAAACCACTGACATTGCTATAAAGCACCTGCACGAGGTGAAGGAAAACCTGAAAACATGACCTGTTGGGGGTACTTGGGGACCAGGACTGGGAACCAATGTACTATAGGAAGCTGTTTAGAAAGATACAACACACACTGGATGGCACCAACCCATGAAGGTCTTTGAACTACTTTACCCAATACAGAACCATAAATGTGTATGCAGACATCATGCACAATACAATAAATAAATGTATATTCTATTATTATTATATAGATTTATTTAATGACATACCTCTCCTGGCGGCAGGCATTTGGGAAGTGTTTGAGAATCTCCCTGTGTAGGATCTCCATTTGCTGGGTCCCGGCGTCTGCATCCAGCTTCAGCTCTAGACTGTAGTGCCGACCAAATTTACTCTTCAGATGCTGCACTGAGCCTATATATCTGAGGAGAGGTACACATGGTTTATAGGAGTTCAGAGAGATGATAAACGGAGTATTATTCCATGTCAACCAAATGACAGATACTCTTTAAAAAATACCCCAATACTAAATGTTAAAATACTGATTATTGTTGGATTGTTAGATCCAAATTCAGCATTGTGATGTCAGAGCTAGGTGGACTTGTGTCTTTTTTTTTTTTTTAACCCGAGCAACTATGTAAGAACATCACCCACCTCAGCTGTCCAGAAACCATGATGGCCACCCGGTCACAGACGGCTTCGGCCTCCTCCATGATATGCGTGGTGAGGACAGCGGCCTGCTCCTTCCCTTTGAACGCAGATCTGATGACTTTCCTACACAAAGGACTATGCATGAGAATCGTGACCCAGCAGAACTCATTGTTAACAAGTTCCATTGTATGAGGCCATAGAGGAGAAGATAGAATACCACAGAATAGACAATAGGAGGCAGAACTTTGAAGGGTTAGAATGACACTGGACCATCACCTGATTTCTTGGCCTTGAGAAAAAGCAATGGGAAATACAGAATTACTTGGCAGTCAATGGTGGACAACGTGTCCCCTTACGTTGGTGGTAAGTGGGAAGAATATTCCTTACATTGGTGATCAGTGAGAAGAATGTTCCTTACATTGGTGATCAGTGGGAAGAATGTCCCTTACATTGGTGATCAGTGGGAAGAATGTCCCTTACATTGGTGATCAGTGGGAAGAATGTTCCTTACATTGGTGATCAGTGGGAAGAATGTCCCTTACATTGGTGATCAGTGAGAAGAATGTTCCTTACATTGGTGATCAGTGGGAAGAATGTTCCTTACATTGGTGGTCAGTGGTGTTGTGGAAATTTTTATTATTGTATGTTATCAGATGTCCCCCAGTGTCAGTTTTGCTGCAATACGCTCATGTGAGCGTGTCCGCACCTACAGACGTCGGAAGACCACTGGTTGCGGAAACAGCAAAACTACCAAACAGATCTGTGTACATGGGAACCATAGTGTACCCATACAAAATTATGGCTCGCAGAGCCATATACACAGGGCCGGTACAAGGCAGGGGCAGAGAGGGCACGTGCCCTGGGCGGTACCATTTGGTATGGGGGGGGCGCAGCTGTGCGCTCCTGCATGATCCTCCCTTCCCTTCCCTCAGCACACAACTACACTGTTACTCCCCTACGGAGGAGTCCCGTTGTCTCTGCCAGCGCCGTGACGTCACTCACGGCCGGAGGCGAGGTGGGAGGACGCAGAGAGGAGCGCAGGGAGGCGGGAGCTGTGCTGTGCTGTGTCGTGTCGGCGTCTGTTACCTCAAGCGGAGCCGAGCTGAGGAGCTGCTGCCTGGCTGGCTGGATTCAATCTGGAAGGTAGAAGAGCGCAGTGCCAGTGTTCTGACTCAGATATTTAGCAGTGGTGGTCACTGGTCATTAACCTCGCCTCAGCCTCCTCCCCTCCCCCCAATCCAGACATTTATTAATCTGTTTTTTAGTGTTTACTTACACAAGTTCAGACTCATAACTTCTGAGTCTGAACTTGTGTAAGTAAACACTAAAAAACAGATTAATAAATGGCTGGATTGGGGGGAGGGGAGGAGGCTGAGGCGAGGTTAATGACCAGTGACCACCACTGCTGAATACCCCACAATACTGTGCAATACTCTGCAATACCCCACAATACTGTGCAATACTGTGCAATACTCTGCAATACTCCACAATACTGTGCAATACTGTGCAATACTCTGCAATACTCCACAATACTGTGCAATACTCTGCAATACCCTGAAATACTCTGCAATACCCCACAATACTCTGCAATACTCTGCAATACTCCACAATACTGTGCAATACTCTGCAATACCCTGAAATACTCTGCAATACCCCACAATACTGTGCAATACTCTGCAATACCCTGAAATACTCTGCAATACCCCGCAACACTGTGCAATACTCTGCAATACTCCACAACACTGTGCAATACTCTGCAATACTCCACAATACTGTGCACTGTGCAATACTCTGCAATACTTGTATTGTTTTAAGTATATTCTTGTTTTGAAACGACATTGATTCTTTATTAAAACCGGGGGGGGGGGGGCGCAGTTTGCCATCTTCGCCCTGGGCACCAAATGGCCTTGTCCCAGCACTGCATATACACATGTGTCTGGTTCTTTTGAAGGAATACAAGTGTCTGATTGGCTGATTGTGAAGCCACCACCTTCCTTTCTTATTCATGTTTTACACTATAAAGACAGCAGGTCCTATTCAGGAGGATTTGGCTAAGCTTAATGTGATACCAGCATCTGTTTGTGTTACTTGGAGAGATAAAAGTGCGCTTTCCCGGCATTATACAAGAGAGCTATATATGAGCTTTTCAGCACAACAGAATTTTTTTTTTGCTTATAGACAAGCTAATAAAATCCACAACAGAGGGAAACATGCTCCTTAAGTTGCTGGCTATTAGGAAGAATGCCGCTTATATTGGTGATCAGTGAGAAGAATGTTCCTTACATTGGTAATCAGTGGGAAGAATGTTTCTTACATTGGTGATCAGTGGGAAGAATGTTCCTTACATTGGTGATCAGTGAGAAGAATGTTCCTTACATTGGTGATCAGTGGGAAGAATGTTCCTTACATTGGTGATCAGTGAGAAGAATGTTCCTTACATTGGTGATCAGTGGGAAGAATGTTCCTTACATTGGTGATCAGTGGGAAGAATGTCCCTTACATTGGTGATCAGTGAGAAGAATGTTCCTTACATTGGTGATCAGTGGAAGAATGTTCCATACATTGGTGATCAGTGGGAAGAATGTTCCTTACATTGGTGATCAGTGGGAAGAATGTTCCTTACATTGGTGATCAGTGAGAAGAATGTTCCTTACATTGGTGATCAGTGAGAAGAATGTTCCTTACATTGGTGATCAGTGGGAAGAATGTTCCTTACATTGGTGATCAGTGAGAAGAATGTTCCTTACATTGGTGATCAGTGAGAAGAATGCCCCTTACATTGGTGATCAGTGGGAAGAATGTTCCTTACATTGGTGATCAGTGAGAAGAATGTTCCTTACATTGGTGATCAGTGAGAAGAATGTTCCTTACATTGGTGATCAGTGAGAAGAATGTTCCTTACATTGGTGATCAGTGAGAAGAATGTTCCTTACATTGAAGGCCAGTTAGAAGAATGTTCCTTACATTGGTGATCAGTGGGAAGAATGCTCCTTACATTGGTGATCAGTGAGAAGAATGTTCCTTACATTGGTGATCAGTGAGAAGAATGTTCCTTACATTGGTGATCAGTGGGAAGAATGTTCCTTACATTGGTGATCAGTGAGAAGAATGTTCCTTACATTGGTGGTCAGTGAGAAGAATGTTCCTTACATTGGTGATCAGTGAGAAGAATGTTCCTTATATTGGTGATCAGTGAGAAGAATGTTCCTTACATTGGTGATCAGTGAGAAGAATGTTCCTTACATTGGTGATCAGTGAGAAGAATGTTCCTTACATTGAAGGCCAGTTAGAAGAATGTTCCTTACATTGGTGATCAGTGGGAAGAATGTTCCTTACATTGGTGATCAGTGAGAAGAATGTTCCTTACATTGGTGGTCAGTGAGAAGAATGTTCCTTACATTGGTGATCAGTGAGAAGAATGTTCCTTATATTGGTGATCAGTGAGAAGAATGTTCCTTACATTGGTGATCAGTGAGAAGAATGTTCCTTACATTGGTGATCAGTGAGAAGAATGTTCCTTACATTGAAGGCCAGTTAGAAGAATGTTCCTTACATTGGTGATCAGTGGGAAGAATGTTCCTTACATTGGTGATCAGTGAGAAGAATGTTCCTTACATTGGTGATCAGTGGGAAGAATGTTCCTTACATTGGTGATCAGTGAGAAGAATGTTCCTTACATTGGTGATCAGTGAGAAGAATGTTCCTTACATTGGTGGTCAGTGAGAAGAATGTTCCTTACATTGAAGGCCAGTTAGAAGAATGTTCCTTACATTGGTGGTCAATGGGAAGAATGTCCCTTACTTTAGGGTCAGAGTGGGGTGTCTTCTTAAATTGGTGGTGAGTGGGAAGAATAATGCTCAGTTTGGGGTTAGTGGGAAGAATGACATTTAGGTTGGGGGTCAATAGGCAAAATTCCCCCTTACATTGGTGGTCAGTGGGAAGAATGATGCCTACTTTGGGGTTAGTAGGTGAGCTGCTCCCCTTTACAATGGCAGATTGATGATTCCAGGCTGAGAACAAGTAGACATGGTGCTATACACAGTGCTGTGGAATATGCTTTAGCAATAAAAGGTAATACTGTACATCCAAGGTACTCAAAAGAAAAAAGAAAAGTAGGAGGGTGCACCGACCTAGTGCATTACCACTGGTAAGGCTTTATTAAAGCATAAAAACAGCAAGATATATACTCACAAACAAGCATTTGTACAAGGCTTTGACAAGGGAGCAGGTACGCTGTTCTGAAGACCGACACACCAGGACCTGATGTTGAGAAGGCCAATATATCGATCCTGGTGTCGGTCTTCAGAACAGCGTACCTGCTCCCTTGTCAAAGCCTTGTACAAATGCTTGTTTGTGAGTATATATCTTGCTGTTTTTATGCTTTAATAAAGCCTTACCAGTGGTAATGCACTAGGTCGGTGCGGCCTCCTTCTTTTCTTTTATCTTTTTAGTAGTCTATGAATACCCGTTATTCTGAAGAGGGCTGCAAGACGGCAGGCATTGCTTTATAAAGTTGGTAGCACCACATACCAAGATACTTGACACCCGAGCGCAGGAAGGATTTCTACTGTTCATCCAAGGTACTCACCACAATTGTTGTTTGGCTTTAGGGTCCATCCCTGTGGAAGGTTCATCCAGAAGCACAATATCAGGATTACCCAGCATGCTCAGGGCAAAACACAGCTATGTGAAGAGGAATGACATTAAATTATCCATAGGATCCAGAAACAGAAGAATGTAAATGCAAGGTGCATATCTAATGGGAGAAATCACCTTTCTCTGAGCTCCCGCTGACAGCTTCTTGGTAGGTTTCTGCCTGTCCTCTCTCATGTCCAGAGCTTCTACTATTCTGAAAACAAGGTCATAGTGAGAATCCCAGCAAACATAAAGGTCCAGTCCCACTGCAGGTGTGTGTGAGCAGAGAGGGTTGAGGTGTCTGTACATCTGATGTGCCCATTATGAGGGGTTCCCACCATCCTTGTGCTGAGTTCCCAGGCCTGTACACCTGCTGTGCCCATTATGAGGGGTTCCCACCATCCTTGTGCTGAGTTCCCAGGTTTTTACACATGCTTTGCCCATTATGAGGGGGTCCCACCATCCCTATGCTGAGTTCCCAGGTCTGTACACCTGCTGTGCCCATTATGAGGGGTTCCCACCATCCTTGTGCTGAGTTCCCAGGTTTTTACACATGCTTTGCCCATTATGAGGGGGTCCCACCATCCCTATGCTGAGTTCCCAGGCCTGTACACCTGCTGTGCCCGTTATGAGGGGTTCCCACTCCTCACCATTCAAGTTTTGAGTGGAGTGGCCCCTAAGAAGATATAATGTACATGGAATTCATGATCTCTGGGCCCCTAGATCTGGATCCTTCTGTTAAAGAATGACATTGTCTGATGAGACCCCATAGAACTCACCTGTCTATGACTTCTTTCAGGCTACTCTGGCTCATGCCTTTGATGGAGCCGTAGGTCTCCAGGTGTTCCTGCACTCTGATCTCCGGCCACAGATGGTTTAATTGAGGTGCATACCCCACATATCGTATGGGGCCCCCTGCTGTCTCCGTGGGGCCCGGATCTCCAACCCAGATCTGAAAACACATGTATAGAGATGACATCAGTATAGAGAGATCGCCTCCCATAGATTGTATACCCCACCCCCACCCCCACCCCAGCACTGACATCACCATCCCTTCTCATTGGGCCTCAGGACATAAGAGAATCGATCAGGAGTGACACAGATTCTCTCAGAAAATACAATCTGCTATCATGTTAATTCCCCCACTCTAGGACTCTACAGAGTTACCCCATACACATAGGCAAAGCTGCTGGAGCAATGAGAAGGCAGCAAGCCACTAAGCCCATGACATGTGTTATAGCAAAGCACCTCTGAATCTGTTCAGCCAGAATCAGAGATGCTCCTCTACTGTGTTCCCATCCACTAAATGCTGGGTCCTTTATTGCCTTTAAAGAGGCCCTGTCACCAGACCATTCATTCCACCAACAATCTTCCCATAAGATTATATTTTTATTTATTGTATTTTATTTATGGCTTTTACTTCCTTATGTAGACACACCATCGACCTTAAACAAAGCAAACAATGTATATCTCACCCCAAAACAGGAAGTGTTCAATTCAATGTCCGGTCCATCCAACACTTCATGTTTTGGGGTGAGATATACATTGTTTGCTTTGTTTAAGGTCGATTGTGTGTATGGCTTATCTGGTGAGGGTATATTTACCTTTTCTCCTCTTGGATATCGTTTTCAGGTGCATCAATTCTGATTGATGTTGCACCCAGACGTGCACGCCCAGCTCATTTTTCATCCATTAGAGTTTGAACCATCTCTGGCTAGTAAAATGGGAACCCGGGTCATCACTGATACACTTTCTTGATTTATTCCCCATTCAGTGTGCTTTTATTATAATCTACTCCATATATGGTGACCAAGTCTCATATACAGTATGCTCCACATCAGTGAGGTCAAGTGTTTTTCCCTTTCTTGGTCTCCCCTTAGCCTGAACACATCCAACATATAGGTATGCTGTTGTGGTGTGATCTTTTATATGTGGGTTGGATGGTCAGGCTTTTTTTTTTTTTAGTGTTGGATGGTCGAGCAGGGTGTTTGTTGTGTGGAGTGTTTTTTTTCTTTTTTGTCTCTCTTGCTTAGGCAGGCCATACATGGGTCAAATTTCGAAGAATTTCTTGTGAAAATCTTATCTAAGAATTTTCGTTCGTATTTCGCACCATTAGTGGGCTGCAGCAACAGCCGATTTTCCTGCGGCAATCAAATTTGAGTAATCGGACATGTTGGAAATTTTTGAAAAACAAACGATTTTCTAATCAATGATGGGAGAATCATGTGAGAAAGGTAACCGAAAAAGAAATGCGCATTGTGCAAGAAAAGAAATTTATATATATAAAATGTTTAATTGTATGTTAATATGGAATTATTATGTCTTGTTTGTGTGTGTATACCAGATGTTTTGATGAAGCAGGTAATTACCAAACATTACGAAACATGTTGGCAGATTCCATACAAGTCATGTGATACCATATTTTATATATGTTCTCTGCATATATTTGGGCTTTGGCTGCCCCTTTGTTTCTCTTTTTATGAACACTATATATATTATATATATATATATATATATATATATATATATATATTTAGCCTTTTTTATCTTTATAATAATGATTGGTGTGTGTATATATATATATATATATATATATATATATATATATATATATATATATATGAGAGAGAGAGAGAGAGAGAGAGAGAGAGAGAGAGAGAGAGAGAGAGAGAGAGAGAGAGAGAGAGAGAGAGAGAGAGAGAGAGAGAGAGAGAGAGAGAGAGAGAGAGAGAGAGAGAGAGAGAGAGAGAGATCTCTATCTTAAACATGGGACTACTTTAAAAAGCCTATCTTCTACAATACTTTTTTCTTTCTAATATATACCGGGCTGGTGTCCCCTAGGTGTGAAACATGGGTTTTCCTCTCTATTAAGCCTCGTACACACGATCTGATTGTTGGCCAACCGAGCATCTGATTTTTGTCCAAAGGGAGTGTGCCGGGATCTTGTCTTGCATACTAACGGCACACAATTGTTGGCCAACAAACATGGATGTAGTGACGTACTACGAGGAATTTCAGCTCCTGAGCGCCACCCTCTGGGCACCTTCTGCTAATTTCGTGTTTGGTGAGCATTGATGCCGAGCATGTGTGTTTGTACTTTCAACTTTTGTGTGATGGACTTGTGTACAGACGATACGAAAATCAGACAACAGACCGTTGTCCGCAGAAAATTTTACTAGCCTGCCATCCACACATTTGTTGGCCGAAAGTTGGACAACAATTGTCCGATGGAGCGTACTAACGGTCATATTTTAGAACAACAGTCTGTCATCACACAATCCCCTGCCAACAATCGGATCATGTGAACGAGGCTAAAGGCCCTCCCTCTAACAAACTCTTACCATAGAATAGAATAAAATATAATAGAATAGAAAGAATATAGCTGTCTTCTGAAATTCGAAAATAATAGATTTAAAAACAGAATAAAATAGAAAAGAAAAAAAAAAGAAATAGAGTAAAAACAGAACAGAATTGAATAGAATAAAAATAGAATAGAGAATAAAGAAATAGAATATAAAAATACTGAATAGAATAAAAAGAATATAACCATCTCTCGAAATTGAAATGTAGAAAAAAGTAGAACCAGTATTTCTTCACAATGAATTTGGATCGATTTGATATTTTCGATGAACAGTCGATTCAAATACTTGGAGAAACTCGAATCTGGTTGCAAGCGAATATAAGAAACTAAACTAAATGAAACAAATTTTTTTACGAATGCAACAAAACAAAAATTAGTAACTTAATGTATCAATCCAAAACTAAACAATTTTTTTCGTTCTGCACATGTCTAGTGCCGCCATCTTGGATGTGATGTCGGTAGCCCCGGCAGACTCAGAGCTGTCACCAAACTGTCACTCTACAGTATTCCTCTTCACTCCTCTCCTGAAATGCAACATAAAAGTTTTAGAGAGGGGTGGAGGAGCTGGACCAGCACAGACAGTAATTATACACTCACAGAAAAGGAAAGGGCTATTACGTGTAAGGAGGGAAGAGCTGGGCCAGCACAGACAGTGATTAGCTCAGAAGAACAGAGAGCTCTAAGGAAAGAAAAAACTCTGCAACTATTTAATATTCTGGATTATTCTGTGCTTCTACCTGTACATTTTTGGGGGTTGGGATTTTTTTGCATTTTTGGGCAAGCCTCAAACTCCCCTCCTCTGTTGCACTATGGCAGGTTCTCTTTCCAATATAACACAGAATACTAACAATCAGAACATTGGCTGACCTTCCCGGCATTCGGCTCCGTCTGTCCCACCATCATGTCCAGGATCGTACTTTTCCCGCATCCATTGGGCCCCACCAGCCCGAGAATCTCCCCTGGAATTGGAGGCAAGGTTACCATGGTGACAACCACTTCCAGTGTACAGAGATGGATGGGGGAGGGGGAGGGGACTTACCTTTCCTTACACAGAAGGAGATGTTATTGACCACCAGCTTCCTCATCGTCTTCCCCACGATGGTCTTCCCCTTCTCATTGTACTCTTTGTGTAATCCGCTCACCATGATGGCCGGTTTCTGGGAGAGACAAAGGTTAATGTAGATGGAAACCCTCAATGGATGACATTTAGTTGGGTGAAGCTCTGAGTATAAAGGACCATTGGTGCGCTTTCTTCCATCTTCCTGCATCTCAATCGTCCTCGGCCTCTGCCCTACTGACACCGTCCACTGCTCTACTGACACCGTCCACTGCTCTACTGACACCATCCACTGCTCTACTGACACCGTCCACTGCCCTACTGACACCGTCCACTGCTCTACTGACACCGTCCACTGCCCTACTGACACCGTCCACTGCCCTACTGACACCGTCCACTGCTCTACTGACACCGTCCACTGCCCTACTGACACCGTCCACTGCTCTACTGACACCGTCCACTGCCCTACTGACACCGTCCACTGCTCTACTGACACCGTCCACTGCCCTACTGACACCGTCCACTGCCCTACTGACACCGTCCACTGCTCTACTGACACCGTCCACTGCTCTACTGACACCGTCCACTGCCCTACTGACACCGTCCACTGCCCTACTGACACCGTCCACTGCTCTACTGACACCGTCCACTGCCCTACTGACACCGTCACTGCTCTACTGACACCGTCCGCTGCTCTACTGACACCGTCCGCTGCCCTACTGACACCGTCCGCTGCCCTACTGACACCGTCCACTGCCCTACTGACACCGTCCACTGCCCTACCGACACCGTCCACTGCCCTACCGACACCGTCCACTGCCCTACCGACACCGTCCACTGCTCTACCGACACCGTCCACTGCTCTAGTGACACCGTCCACTGCTCTAGTGACACCGTCCACTGCCCTACCGACACCGTCCACTGCCCTACCGACACCGTCCACTGCCCTACCGACACCGTCCACTGCTCTACCGACACCGTCCACTGCTCTACCGACACCGTCCACTGCCCTACCGACACCGTCCACTGCCCTACTGACACCGTCCACTGCCCTACTGACACCGTCCACTGCCCTACTGACACCGCCCACTGCTCTACTGACACCGCCCACTGCTCTACTGACACCGTCCTCTGCTCTACTGATACCATCCACTGCCCTACTGATACCATCCACTGCTCTACTGACACCGTCCACTGCTCTACTGACATCGTCCACTGCTCTACTGACATCGTCCACTGCCCTACTGACACCATCCACTCCTCTACTGACACCGTCCTCTGCTTTACTGACACCGTCCTCTGCTCTACTGACACCGCCCACTGCTCTACTGACACCGCCCACTGCTCTACTGACACCGTCCTCTGCTCTACTGATACCATCCACTGCCCTACTGATACCATCCACTGCTCTACTGACACCGTCCACTGCTCTACTGACATCGTCCACTGCTCTACTGACATCGTCCACTGCCCTACTGACACCATCCACTCCTCTACTGACACCGTCCTCTGCTTTACTGACACCGTCCTCTGCTTTACTGACACCGTCCACTGCTCTACTGACACCGTGCTCTACTGACACCGTCCTCTGCTCTACTGACACCGTCCACTGCCCTACCGACACCGTCCACTGCCCTACCGACACCGTCCACTGCTCTACCGACACCGTCCACTGCCCTACTGACACCGTCCACTGCCCTACTGACACCGTCCACTGCCCTACCGACACTGTCCACTGCTCTACCGACACCGTCCACTGCCCTACTGACACCGTCCACTGCTCTACTGACACCGTCCACTGCTCTACTGACACCGTCCGCTGCCCTACTGACACCGTCACTGCTCTACTGACACCGTCCGCTGCTCTACTGACACCGTCCGCTGCCCTACTGACACCGTCCGCTGCCCTACTGACACCGTCCACTGCCCTACTGACACCGTCCACTGCCCTACCGACACCGTCCACTGCCCTACCGACACCGTCCACTGCCCTACCGACACCGTCCACTGCTCTACCGACACCGTCCACTGCTCTAGTGACACCGTCCACTGCTCTAGTGACACCGTCCACTGCCCTACCGACACCGTCCACTGCCCTACCGACACCGTCCACTGCCCTACCGACACCGTCCACTGCCCTACCGACACCGTCCACTGCTCTACCGACACCGTCCACTGCTCTACCGACACCGTCCACTGCCCTACTGACACCGTCCACTGCCCTACTGACACCGTCCACTGCCCTACTGACACCGTTCACTGCTCTACTGACACCGCCCACTGCTCTACTGACACCGTCCTCTGCTCTACTGATACCATCCACTGCCCTACTGATACCATCCACTGCTCTACTGACACCGTCCACTGCTCTACTGACATCGTCCACTGCTCTACTGACATCGTCCACTGCCCTACTGACACCGTCCACTCCTCTACTGACACCGTCCTCTGCTTTACTGACACCGTCCTCTGCTTTACTGACACCGTTCACTGCTCTACTGACACCGCCCACTGCTCTACTGACACCGTCCTCTGCTCTACTGATACCATCCACTGCCCTACTGATACCATCCACTGCTCTACTGACACCGTCCACTGCTCTACTGACATCGTCCACTGCTCTACTGACATCGTCCACTGCCCTACTGACACCATCCACTCCTCTACTGACACCGTCCTCTGCTTTACTGACACCGTCCTCTGCTTTACTGACACCGTCCACTGCTCTACTGACACCGTGCTCTACTGACACCGTCCTCTGCTCTACTGACACCGTCCACTGCCCTACCGACACCGTCCACTGCCCTACCGACACCGTCCACTGCTCTACCGACACCGTCCACTGCCCTACTGACACCGTCCACTGCCCTACTGACACCGTCCACTGCCCTACCGACACTGTCCACTGCTCTACCGACACCGTCCACTGCCCTACTGACACCGTCCACTGCTCTACTGACACCGTCCACTGCTCTACTGACACCGTCCACTGCTCTACTGACACCGTCCACTGCTCTACTGACACCGTCCACTGCCCTACCGACACCGTCCACTGCTCTACCGACACCGTCCACTGCTCTACCGACACCGTCCACTGCCCTACTGACACCGTCCACTGCCCTACCGACACCGTCCACTGCTCTACCGACACCGTCCACTGCCCTACTGACACCGTCCACTGCCCTACCGACACCGTCCACTGCTCTACTGACACCGTCCACTGCCCTACTGACACCGTCCACTGCCCTACTGACACCGTCCTCTGCTCTACTGACACCGTCCACTGCTCTACTGACACCGTTCACTGCTCTACTGACACCGCCCACTGCTCTACTGACACCGTCCACTGCTCTACTGACACCGCCCACTGCTCTACTGACACCGCCCACTGCTCTACTGACACCGTCCTCTGCCCTACTGATACCATCCACTGCCCTACTGATACCGTCCACTGCTCTACTGACACCGTCCTCTGCTCTACTGACACCGTCCTCTGCTCTACTGACATCGTCCACTGCCCTACTGACACCGTCCTCTGCTCTACTGACACCGTCCACTGCTCTACTGACACCGTCCTCTGCTCTACTGACACCATCCTCTGCTTTACTGACACCGTCCACTGCTCTACTGACACCGCCCACTGCTCTACTGACACCGCCCACTGCTCTACTGACACCGTCCTCTGCCCTACTGATACCATCCACTGCCCTACTGATACCGTCCACTGCTCTACTGACACCGTCCTCTGCTCTACTGACATCGTCCACTGCCCTACTGACACCGTCCTCTGCTCTACTGACACCGTCCACTGCTCTACTGACACCGTTCACTGCTCTACTGACACCGTCCTCTGCTTTACTGACACCGTCCACTGCTCTACTGACACCGTCCTCTGCTTTACTGACACCGTCCTCTGCTCTACTGACACCGTCCTCTGCTCTACTGACACCGTCCACTGCTTTACTGACACTGTCCACTGCTTTACTGACACCGTCCACTGCTTTACTGACACCGTCCTCTGCTCTACTGACACCGTCCTCTGCTCTACTGACACCGTCCACTGCTCTACTGACACCGTCCTCTGCTCTACTGACACCGTCCTCTGCTTTACTGACACCGTCCTCTGCTCTACTGACACCATCCACTGCTCTACTGACACCGTCCTCTGCTTTACTGACACCGTCCTCTGCTTTACTGACACCGTCCACTGCTCTACTGACACCATCCACTGCTCTACTGAAACTGTTCACTGCTCTATTGACACCGTCCACTGCTCTACTGACACCGTCCACTGCTCTACTGAAACCGTCCACTGCCCTACTGACACCGTCCACTGCTCTACTGACACCGTCCACTGCTCTACTGACATCGTCCACTGCCCTACTGACATCGTCCACTGCCCTACTGACACCGTCCTCTGCTCTACTGACACCGTCCACTACTCTACTGACACCGTCCACTGCTCTACTGACACCGTCCACTGCTCTACTGACACCATCCACTGCCCTACTGACACCGTCCCAAGCTCTACTGACACCGTCCATTGCTCCACTGACACCGTCCACTGCCCTACTGACACCGTCCCAAGCTCTACTGACACCGTCCACTGCTCTACTGACACCGTCCTCTGCTCTACTGACACCGTCCCAAGCTCTACTGACACCATCCACTGCCCTACTGACACCGTCCCAAGCTCTACTGACACCGTCCACTGCTCTACTGACACCGTCCTCTGCTCTACTGACACCATCCACTGCTCTACTGACACCGTCCACTGCTCTACTGACATCGTCCACTGCTCTACTGACACCGTCCTCTGCCCTACTGACACCGTCCACTGCTACCTTTATTACTGGCTATAAGATTATGCTAACTGTGCTGCAAACCCTTTTATTACATATTGATTAGTTTGGCGATTTATTTTTGGTAATCTACCTGGTTACTTGCATAAATAATTATAATAACAATAACATTATAATGATAATAATGTCCACATACCATAAAAAGTATATATGTGTTTGTGTGTGTGTATATATATATATATATATATATATATATATATATATATATATATATATATATATATATCTCAATTATATTATAATATACTTTTTCTGAACATATGAATATGGACATTAATATTATAATATTAATATCATTATAATATTAATAGTAATAAATAATATCAATATTATGCAGTTTTCTATAAAGCCAGCAGGTGTCGCACTTGTATCCTTTTCATATCATTAGCGCTGTGCTCCATCCCCCTATCAGACGGCTCAGTAAAAGTTTTCAATTAGACAAAGGGAGCTACAAAGCAATCTTCTCTGTAGCTAACTCATAAATCTGTTGGAAGCACTTTTTTAAAATGTGGGGGCACATTTTTTATAGCATACAGTAAAAAGAGATAAAATAAATAAAAATGGACCCAAACCCATTACAGTTTTCCTTTAAATAAACCCCTCCATGGGACCTCTATCCATCATCACTGTGATATCACAAAGATAATAGAACGAACAATGTAACCAGACGGCACACAACCCATGGATACGGCTCTGGACGATGAACAGTAACACCACACTGAGACCTAATGGGTTAAACTGCACTACAAATGAGGTACTACTGTCCAGGTTTCTGTCCAGGATGTCCATACCTCATAAGAGTCGGATGCCATGTACTCGCCAACCCGCGCTCTTTCTGTCCGGACGTCCTCGTCTTCATCCTCCGGGACCTCGGTGAACTTCCATGCTTTGCCTTTCTTGTCTTTCGTCCTGTGGCCCAGAGTAAGCAAAAACGGATCTTAAGTCAAAAAAGGAACTGTATTGGCCGCCATCTTGAACAAAGACATTATTTCATTTGCTAGCCCAAAAAAGCGGAAACAAGTGTCACTGCGGAGGAAGACTCCGGGCTCCATCCAGTCTTCTGATGTTCATGATGTATCCACAGTCCTATCAGACAGGAGATCCAAGAAAACAGGTTCACGTTGCACCATGGAAGGGGGTCCATGGTGCATTTGCTGGAACTTCTCGGCTGATTAGACATGTGCAATTCGTTTCGGTCTGGACCAATTTTTGGTTATTTGAAGATTCGAATGTATCTGAATCTCCAAATTTAATAGTAATGAATTTCGTTGAAATTCTTTTCACTTTGTTTATTTGTTTTCTAAAGAGTTCCACATTTTTGGAACGATTCGCATTTAGGTTGGTTGAAAAATGATCGACCAATTAGAATTCTGTGTGAAGAATAGCTGGTTGCAGCAGGCCGCTGCATCAACATGGGGACAAGGTGCTTTGGGGCGGGGGGGCACGGCAACCCCCCCCCATGTTGAGGGTATGTGGACTGGCATGGTTCAGGAGGGGGGGTGCACTTGTTTGCCCCTTCCCTTTCCTGACCTGCATGCTCAGATAATGGTCTGCTGTGGATTTTGGGGGGACCCCATGCTGTGTTTTTTTAACTTTTGGAATGGGTTCCCCTTAAAACCCCACGCTGTTTTTCTTTTCTACATTTTTCATTGCCGGCATTCTTTTGTTTACATTTCAGCTGTCAGTGGGGAAGCCACTGACAGCTGATGAGTCATCGGGTTGTTAAGGAGGCGGCGGCCGGCTTCTCAGTCTGCTCCATAACAACCAGCTATTCTTCACACAGAATTCGAATTGGTCGATCATTTTTTCAAATCGTTACAAAAATGTAGAAAATTTATAAATTAAACAAAATTAAAATAATAACATATCTAATCTATCCGAAATGTAACCAGTAGGCCAGTACAGTTGATCGGAGAAAATTGTGGCAGCAGGTTAGTGGGGGAGGAGAGTAGTGCCAGGAGTCACAGCGCCCCCTCCTTGTGATCACTGTATATTGCATTCAATTTGTTCAATTAATTTCCAAATAAAAAATTAATTCTACCTGAATAGGGAATCCTTTCTAATTGATTTTCCTCCATTCTTTACCTCTAGGTGGCGCAGGAGAAGCAGCAGGATAACGCACTGTATGTATGGCTGTAGAGAAAGAAGAATTGTGATATTCAGATATTTAGGACCGCTTCTCCCAAAAAAACATTTCACTAGAGCAGCCATCATGGAAGAGCAATAGGCTGCAATACATCCCCAAAATAAATGATGTGCCCTGTGACACGCCCCCTGCTGGTCAGAGCCAGAGCTCACCAATCAGTAGGGAGCATGAGCTTTAGGTCCAACCCAGAAGGGGGGGTGTCAGACCTCTGCAATAGGGGCCACTGCCTCCCCGCAGGGAGTATGGATCCTTCTCTGGAAGCCTGCTGGCAGGAGACAGGCTTTTCTACTCAGGCTGTGGCTGTTTTCTGAAGAAAGCCAACTGTATGTTTTCGAGCACCTTTTTACATACCTGGAATATATTTATCTGATATAAACCAAAACTTCAGTTGGGCTACACCTGAAAACTGTTATTATATAATAATAATGTGTATTTGTGTACCCTACTGTAGGTCTCTCCGAAACACCACTGTGGTCCCCAGAATACAAAGTGCAGATAATGACTTCTAGAAAGTTGGAATTAGTATGGAAACGCCCTTCTCCTTAGGACAGTGCCCAGGCTTAGGTGTATGGGGTTCAGGCACTGCATTGTGGGATGGGGAGCATCTACACTGCATAGCCCAGAAGTCATAGTGCGGCCACGGAGAGGATAACAGAAGCCTGTTAGGAAGCCCAACCCCCAGCCTTTAATTTATATTTTTGTTCTGGATGGAGTGGGGGTTGGTTAGAGCCTATGGCAAGCTGTCTTTGTCACCCGTTTTCTACTGGGGAGATTACTCCTCACTTCCTGTTGGGACAGGAAGTGAGGAGAAAGCTCACTTCCTGTTGGGACAGGAAGTGAGCACACATTTTTGGCAAAGTGGGGAAGGATTATAAATTCTGACACATTTTTTATTACTGTCTGTGCCTTGCTGGCCCGGTGACTACTGCACCTTTCATCCTTTTCATGGGTGTCACAGGGTCAAAAAGCGAGGGAAATTCTCCCCAATGGGTTCACAGACAGAAAAAAAAAACAGGCAAAAAATTGAATTCTTTCCAACTTTATCCAAAACTGAAAAATTGGGGTGTAGTCAGACTTTGATATATTTTAATAGCAAAGACAAGAACAGCTGCACTGTCTGCTGCCCTCTGGTTGCTACACTACAGATATGAAATATCACAAAGAAAATATGACCCCAACAGGAGTCATAAAAAAAAAAAAAATGTCACAATACCAACATTAAATACATAAAACATAGGAGATCGGCTTACAGCTAAAACTGCCACCAACACCCGGCCGAGTTGTGTGTAGCTGTTTTCATCCCCTGAAACTTTCCAGGATTTCTGAAACAGAAAACAGAAAAAAAAAACAATTCCTGCATTTCTGCCACTGTCCTTATCTTCACTGCCACTCGTTATCGACCCCTGGCTTCTTCATCAACTGCGCTTTCATCTGATTCCATCCAGCTACTACTGACCTTTGGCTTGTTTACTGACTACACTTCTGCTTGATCCCTACCTGATACCTTACCTCGGCTTGCTCACCTCGACCTGGTACTAGCATGCAGCAAAACCCATCTCCACCATCGGGAGCTCTGGTTAATACCTGCTAGTACCTAGACCCTATGCCTCGGGTGAACCCATGTCATCTGCTGGGAAGATCTACCTGTATATTTCCTGCTGACTATTTGTGAATCTCTCTACTGCTACAGCCATTGGCCGCGAGCCTGATCCTATACCGTGACAGCTGATGGAGGGTGATGGGAGGATCGGTGGTTAGGAAGCATCCCGCCAACCTTATGGCTAATTCATGGAAGCACCAACAACCAATGAAGTCATACCAGACTTTAGCATATCCTGTCTACTTCCATCAGGCGCTGTAGGGTGGCTCTGGTAACGAACCATCTCTGCTGGTCATCAAATAAATGTCAAGATCCGAAGAATCAGAAGAGCCAAACCTGCCTAACCCTGCTCCGTTCTTACCTTTAGGAAGCAGATCAAACATCCAATTAGGGGGTAGATGGGGATAAATAAAGAGAACAGGTCGTGGCAGAGGGTAAATATCAAATCATTGCCGATGACGGAGACGAGCTCGACCGTGGTGATGGTGATCAGACACATCTGAAAGACGGAGAAGGAGGAAAAAGAAGGTGATTAATGGGGCAGAGATATAATAACATTTATAGAGAGAAACAAGCTTCCCTGAACCACTGTATAACCAAAGCGTTTCAAACTAAAAAATATATATATATATATTTTCTAGCAGGTGAAAAGTTTGGGCAACTAGATGCACCTTCCCCTAGTTTTAATGCTCCGTAGAGGCCCAAAAGTCGGGCCATTTACATCAGGCAAAGCTCTAACAATTCCAGATAGTGGTGCCGCTAACCTTGTTAAGAAAAGAGGGAAGGTGTAGCTAAATATACATTGCCAATATTAAAACCCAAGATATTCTTTTATTTAACTATCCAAAAAGCAATAAAGTTACACATAATTCAGTTTAAAATGTTTATTTTATAATTTAAACTTTAAATACTTACCCAAGCCAATTTCAAACTGTACTGTATATTGTATAGATTTATTTCTATTTGGATCATTAAATATCTTGGGTTCTAATATTGGTAACTTATATTTAGCTAATATTCCAAATAAGATATTTATGCCAATATTGGAACCCAGGATATTTAATGATCCAAATAGAAATAAATGTATACAATATACAGTACAGTTTGAAATTGGCTTGGGCAAGTATTTAAAATTATAATTTAAAATTAAACATTTTAAACTGAATTTTGTGCAACTGTATTGCTTTTTGGAAAATAAAATAAAATAATATCGTGGGTTGTAATATTTGGCAGTTTATATTTAAATACACCTTCCCTCTTTTCTTTACAAGGTTAGTGGCATTAAAAGGGAAAGTGTAACTAAACATAAACTGCCAAATTATAGAACCCAAGATATTCTTTTATTTATTGATCCAAATGGCAATAAATGTATACAATACACAGTTTTAAAATTGATTTGGGAAAGTATTTAAAATTTAAAATGTAAAATTACAAAATTCTAAACTTAATTTTGTGTACCTTTTATGGCTATTTGGATCACTAAATAAAACTATCTTGGGTTCTAATATTTGGCAGTTTATATGAAACCTTCCCTCTTTTGTTTACAAGGTTAGTGACGTTAGGAGGGAAGGTGCAATTAAATATAAAGTGCCAAATATTAGAACCCAAGATATGATTTTATTCAATGATCCAAATAGCAATAAATGTCCACAATATACAGTACAGTTTATAACTGACATGGGAAAGTATAGTTGAAATTAAAAATGACAAATTTAAAATGGAATTTTTGTGGTGGATCATTAAACAAAAATATCTTGGGTTCTAATATTTGGCAGTTTATATTTAAATACATCTTCCCTCTTTTCTTTACAAGGTTAGTGGCATCAAGAGGGAAGGTGTATCTAAATATCAACTGCCAAATATTAGAACCCAAGATATTTTTGTTTAATGATCCACCACAAAAATTCCGTTTTAAATTTGTCATTTTTAATTTTAACTATACTAGTATATTTTATTTAATGATCTAAATTGCAATAAAGGTACACAAAATTCAGTTTAAAATTAGTCATTTTTATTTTAAAGCTTGCCCAAGTCAATTTTTAAACTTTATTTTGTATACATTTATTGCTATTTGGATCATTAAATAAAATAATATCTTGGGTTCGAATAGATGTCAGTTTACATTTAAATACACCTTCCCTCTATTCTTGACAAGGTTAGCGCCCTTAGGAGGGAAGATGTAACAAAATATACAGTAAATTGCCAAATATTAGAACCCAAGATATGATTATATTCAATGATCCAAATAGCAATATATGTACACATAATACAGTTTAAAATTGACATTGGCAAGTGTTTACAATTAAAATTACAAATTTCTATTTTTTTAAATTTTTTTATCAGAACACAATTTACAAAATTTTAAACTGAACTTTGTGTACCTTGCTATTTGGATCATTAAATACAATTATCTTGGAATCTAAAATTGGGCAGTTTATATTTAAATACACCTTCCCTCTTTTCTTTACAAGGTTAGTGGCGTTAGGAGGAAAGGTGTATCTAAATATAAACTGCCAAATATTAGAACCAGAGATTTTCTTTTATTTAATGGTCCAAATAGCAATAAAGGTACACACGGTTCAGTTTAAAATTTGTAATTTTTCATTTTAAATACTTGACAAAGTCAATTTTAAACTGAATTTTGTATACATTTATTAAAAAAGGTATTTATAATGTTTTTAAATATATTTTAAATTGAATGGGGTTTTTTTTTTTTTTACAAGGTGAGGGTTTATATACGCTTTAAAAATGATTGAAAAAATATATTCCCTTGAAAATGATTGTTTCAAGTATAAGAAATTAAGACACTGCAAGCTGTTAGTCTGAAGAGTCATGTTGAACTATATAATTACATCCAGGTCAACGGAAAGAACAGGAAACGGGAAGAACAAGCAATGCAATATTACCATAAACAAATAGTCACTGTATTTGTACAATAACTCCATAACAGTGATTGAACGTAATTGATATTAAAGATGGTTGAAAATACAGTATATATCCCCCTCTAAGTCACCTAGCCATGGCCCACAGTACATACCATAGAAAAGAAAATGGACCACCACTGCCGGGTGTCACTGATAGATTTGTACATAAAGGAAGCCACGTAGGTTAGCAGCACCGCTGCAGGAACATAGCCGATTATGCAGAAGACCTGAAATAGAAAGTATTGCTTGATTCATGGGGAAATTCCTTTTCTCCGATATTCATTGAGGAACACGGCTCACGCCCCCCCACCCCCCCCCCCACCCCCCCCCGGGCGGAATCTTTTTTGGCAGCTCTGTTATCATAGTTTTTGGTTTTGCTAGCCACAGACATGTCAATTTCATTCACATTCGATTTACCAGGAATTGCAAAAATGAATCATGAAAGGTCAAAAAATAAAGAAACTAATTTTGGGTTCTGAATCACCAGAAACTAACAATTTAGCCAAGGGTTTAATTGACTGCCAGAACTCGGTCAATAGTGAATTCTAAATCGAGTGGAAATCTGTGTGAGCAAAAAGGAAGGAATGCCTTCTGGTGGATAGTGCCTAGTAATGGATTTTGGTGATGGGCCCTCTCGGAGATTGGGCTGCTGCCTTTTTTTTGTGCGACCTTAGCGTCGTTTTAGCATGTAGACTTAAAAACATAAAAAGGTTGAAAGAAAAGAACCGCCCGGTGTTGAGAGAAATGGGACTCCTAAAATATGACTTATGAACCTTTATTAAAAATTAGCAACATGTACATCAAGCCAACGTGTTTCGGGGGAACAGACTCCCCTCCTCTTCAGGACAATTGCTACCTATACAACTAAAGCCGGCATCCTACCATTCAGAAACCTTGATCCAACATAACCACTCATGGGAATTGTTCCCACCAAATAGTACTCAGGAACAGCCCTAAAGAAGAGGAGTCTATTCCCCCGAAACATGTAGGCTTGATGCACAGTACATGTTGCCAATTTTTAATAAATCGCCCACAAACCATATTTTAGAGGTCCCATTTCTCTTGACACCAGCGCTCCTTTCTTTTTATTTATGTCTACATACTGAAACGGTCTTAAGGTCACACAGAAAAGACAGCAGCCCAATCCCAAAGAGGGTCCATCGCCATCATCCATCACTGGGCACTATCCACCGGAAGACATTTCTTCTTTTTTTGCCCACACGAATACCCACTCAGGACCAGTGACCAATCCAGTCAGTCCAGCGTGGTCTCCAACACAATCTAGATAGACTTTTAATTTTAGGTAGCACCAACATTTCCGTCTATGGTATAGGTTTAATGACAGCTTCCATAAAGTCTATTGAAATAGAGGAAAATTGCAATCCAATTGAAATGGAAAGGAGAAAAACCTAGGATAATCTTATAGTAAGTGCACAGACTTTTCCTCCTTGTTCGATCAGGGTAGTTTTGATGCCATCTCCTTGCAGTTGACTGAAGCCACCAATTTATGTCTCCCATTCCTTGAGATTTTGAAAAAAAAAGGAATAAAAAAGTTTCATCTCTTAATGAAATTGTATGTGTATGGCCAGCTTTAAAGGCAGCGTGCCCGTCAAGTCCTCCAGTGAATATAAACATACAATATCTATAATCCAATGGACAATGAGATTTCACGGTATATGACAGAAGTCAAGAAATACAGAAGCTCACCAAGGTGACGAATGTTCCCACATAAAGTGAAATTCCCTTATTACAGATGAACAAAATTCCCAGCATGATGGAGAGAATCAACAGGAAAAAAAGCATGTCCACCGAAGCTTGTCCAACCCAATAGGCAGACTGGTAGAGGCCCGACATCTTCAGCTGGGTGTAGGCCTTCACCTAGTGTAAAGAGATGGACAAGTATTATCAATCCATTAACTGCTGATGTATAATGGATATAGACTTGGGGTACCAACAGATACGAAAACTCCCCAGGAAAAACACTTCGGGGAATGGAAGGGGGAGGTGAGACTAACGATCCTTCCCCTCATAAGAAATATTAATGTAGCCACCCTGCCTTAAGCAGAGGTGACTAGTAAATTTAGTTCTGCTCTCCCCAAAGCACAGGGTTGCTGCTGTGCTTTGTGGACTCAAATGGAAAAAGGTGGATGACCGCACACTAGCACTTGGAAGATCTGAAAATCGTTTTTTAGAAGCGATCTATTGATGAAAGCATTAGTATTTGGGGAGTGGCCTGGAGAGTTTTGGGGAAGTGTGTGCAGTAGGGCTGTGTTGAGTAGGCCAATAGTCCTTTAGGACTAGGACAGATTCCTCCAGTTGCCTTGACTGGTTGAGGAGCGTACAGCACCCAAAGTGGAGAGCCAGGGAGAGAAGTCCTGCTAAAGGGGGATTAGGTTTGCCCTCAGAAGAGGTATCTGAAACCCTAACCCTTTCTCCCTGTGAGCCAGAGGAATAAAAACTTGGAAAGACTAAAGTGACTGGCACTCTCCATTCTTGAATTTCTCCACTGCGGTCATGGATTCAACCTGGGGTAATGTCAATTGCCTCTTCGCTGGGGGGTTTTTCCTTCCCCGTTCAGGGAGGGGTTGCTACATTTTAGCTGATTTGTTTAATAAGAGAAAAGCAACAGGTTGACCTAATTGCCCTAAGACACTCGTCTTCTGTTCCATCCTGAGGAGCAAAAACCTTATGTATGCTCTAAGTCATTCTGCTTTGAGCTTACACAGGGCTAAGGACTCCATATGACAATTCTGGTGTCTGGCAATTGGTTCTGAACACTGCATTGTGGGAGGAAGAGGACAGAATCGCATGCTCCTGATACCCAGAGCACTGGTCAATTCACGCTTCTCTGGAGTGGCATGTGATTCGACGTAAGGTGAGTAGGGTTGGGCATGCCTTCTCTACTGTTTCCAGAGATAGAGAATAGTGGGAATGCACCCCTACACACACCTACTAAAGGAACAACGTCACTACAGTACTATGGATGGACAAGATGGCACAAAGGGTGTATGGGTATTGAAGCTGGGCAAACGGTATGCCAGCTCTTACCTTATGGTTGTAGATGTTCTCCATGGCAAAATAAGGCAACATCCCAGCAGCTAAAATTCCCAGATATATGACCAGGAAGTACAGAGTGATCTTGTATGATACATCCAAGTATTCCTGAAGACATAAAATATACAATTATTCTAAGTGTGATTTAATGGCTCGCATGGGCAGAAGAAAATCTCTTTCTTCAATACATGCAAATCAGGCTTATCTCATTGATATATAAAAGAGAATAGTACAGTTTTCACTGCGGAGCTCCATAATCATATAAACCCTTTGAGGTGGAGCTGCACTGTTGGGTTTCTAAAGAGAAGGCACGGCAGATGCTGTTTACTTTCAGACTGTCTCTCTCTAACTGATACTATATAAGGCCTTCTGAACAGAGGAGGGGGAAGTTAAAGGAGTAATTTTTTGACTAATGTGCTATGTGTGAGTTTCCATGTCTGTACACCTGCTGTGCCTTTTATGAGGGGTTCCCACCATACCTGCAATGAGTTTCTAAGTGTGTACACCTGCTGTGCCCATTGTGAGGGATTCCCGCCATTCCTGTGCTGAGTTCCCAGGTCTGAACACCTGCTGTGCCTATTATGAGGGGTTTACACCATCCCTGTGCTGAGTTCCCGGGTCTGTACACCTGCTGTGCCCATTATGAGGAGTTCCCTCCATTCCTGTGCTGAATTCCCAGGGTTGTATGCCTGCTGCACCAATTATGAGAGGTTCTCACCATCCCTGTGCTGATTTTCTGGGTCTGTACACCTGCTGTGCCCACTATCAGGGGTTCCCACCATCCCTGTGCTGAGTTCCTGGGTCTGTATACCTGCCATTATCAGGGGTTCCCACAATCTGTGTGCTGATTTTACGGGAGTGTACACCTGCTTTGGCCATTATGAGGGATTTATACTATCCATGGGCTGAGTTCCCGGCTCTTTACACCTGCTGTGTCCATTTTGAGGAGTTCCCACTATTCCTGTGCTGAGTTCCCAGGTTTGTATAGCTGCTTTGCCTTTATGAGGGGTTCCCACCATCCCTGTGCTGAGTTCCCGGTCTGTACACCTGCTGTGCCCATAATGAGGGGTTTCCACCATCCCTGTGCTGAGTTCCCGGGTCTGTACACCTGCTGTGCCCATTATGAGGGGTTTCCACCATCCCTGTGCTGAGTTCCCGGGTCTGTACACCTGCAGTGCCCATTAGGAACTGTTCCCACCATCCCTGGGGTTTTTTTTAGTGGTCTCGTTTTATGGAGAATGTAACAGGAGTTGCTGAGACACAGAAAAGTGGGAACACCCAAAGTTTCCCAGGTGGACAGTAGCAGAGTCAGAAATTATAAGAGGGGAAGTGTGATGTTGGAGCATCCAAAACACATAAGAAGGAAGAGCCTACTCAGCCCACTAGGCTTCACCTGCAACTAAAATACCTCTTTTGGGGAAATGGCCCTTTAAAAAAGGCACCCGTTTAGGTGTGTAGTATTAGAATGAGCTCTCACCTTGGGGAAAGGGCTGCTCCACACTTGGATGCTCTCGTTGACATTCAGCTGTCTCAGCAGAGTGTTACTGATGGTGTTAATAAGGACCGGTAGGGAGTGCACCATGGTACTATTGAACACGACTTCATAGATGAAATACTGGAAGACACAAACACAAGATGGTGCAGTGATGACCCCTCTAGACATGCAGTAATCCGTTCTGCTCATTATAATCCGTTCTGCTCATTATATGTAAAATGCACTGATGCAGATTCTATAGGACTGAACAGGAGGGCGGAGATTCAACCCAGTGACACCAAGACTAGAAATAAGGTATAGGGGATGTCACTAGGACAGGAAGGCAATCCTTTCACCAGATTCCAGCTTTCTCGTTCCAGTTGTCAATAGAAGATTTTTCTATTGCACTGAATGAACCTCCCAACTTCTGCCCCTGCCCCTTAAGTCTTCATCAACCGCAGATCCTCCACCTTGGAATAAGTCATGTGTTGCGACCGGGATAGGAGGAAATATCCCCAAGGGGGTGACCGAGAACCTAACAGAGGATCCAACCCTTACGCGTATGTCTAACTGGAGATGAACTTTAATCATTTGAGAATTTTAAACGTAGGAGATCGGTCCTAAAAGGACTTCAACAAAGGTATCTCCTACATTCAACTGACTTTCTGCCACCATTATCAAAGTGTTACTGAACCCAGGAGCCTGCATTTACTATATCTGGTACCCCACAGTACACAGAACATGGTAATGCTATTATTTTAGTAAATATAAACTGCTAAATACCTTTTTTTTTTATCAACAGTATATAGCAGTCTTGTGACTTCTATCAGTGTCTGGTTAAAGCTTTTAGGAGGAGTTTTCATTCTCCTCTGACGGTCCTATGAGGCTGCATGACTCCTGAACCTCTGTCTGGACAGAGCTGATTGGCCCTGTGCTGATCACATGCATCCTCCAAAAAAAAAACCAAAAAAAAAAAAACCTCTTTAGCAATACGCAACAAACTGAGCATGTGCAGAGTGACTCCAAGACTCTCTTCTATCAAGAGATGGATTGGGGACAGTAGAAAAAGGGGAGGATCAGAGAAGGCAGGATCAAACAGCCTTTTATAACAAGCATGCTTTACTGCATATACAGACTGATTTTAGTGTTGTGGGTTTAGTAACACTTTAGAGCAATTGCTTGCAAACTGCCAAAATGCAGCCAAACCTATAGTAATACTTTGTAACAATCTATTGTTACATTCTATTTACTCTTTCATTCATACGCAGATCATAAGCTGTGACCTTTTATCTGCATATCGGTTAAAGGAATGTTGCAAGTATAAAAATGTTTTCTTTTACATGTATTCCTATTTGAAGTCTTAATCCTAATCACCCTCAATTCTTTCATCTTCCTAGCTATAATTTTCCAGCATTTTTTTTTTACTATTAATAATGGCTTTTTCGTTTTTTTTAGCCATTGTAACAATCTATTGTCTATTGTATTTATTCTTTCATTCGGGCCGAGCAAAATTTCAGCTCGAACATCGCCTGTTTACCCCTTGAAGGGGGCACAGTGCATTCTAAGCCCTGATTGGGCAAAGCTTCGCCCAATCAGGGCACAGCGAATAGCTGGTTGTTAAGGAGCGGGCTGGGAAAGGGTGCAGAAATGCTGGCACGACATCACCGACCGGTGCATGCTGGGTTGGCAACATCACAAGGGGGCGGGGGCCACCGCCCTTATTTATATAACAACTGTCATACGGTAAGCCAGGCATTCGGCGCTTTGCCTTAGTTGACGGCTGAGCTTTTTTTTCTTTTTGGGGTCCAGCGGTGCAGCAGGTGTCATGATTGACGATGAATTTACATTGGGGGAGGCATTGTTTTTACATTTTTTATTTTTTAATAAAGGACTTGTCAAAAACTACCTGCAGACTCGGACAACCACAGCCCAGGGTTGTGGGGATGAGGCCCTCATCCCCATCAACATGGAGACAAGATGTTTTGGGGTGTGTCCCGAAGCACCCCACCTTCATGTTGAGGGCATGTGGCCTGGTGTGGTTTGGGGGGGTGCCCCTAATTCTTGGCATTTTTGTCATGTCATTTTACACAGGACACACGATAGAATAAAATGTATACATTTTCTTTATAGTAAAACAATTTAAACAACTAGAGCGCTCAAAGCAGAAAAAAAAAGTATGCTTTTTGTTTTGTTTTTTATGTCTTTATGCCTATAAAATATATAATAAAAAAATGTTTACTACGTAATATTGCCAAAGGAAAGCCTAGTTTGTTCTTAATAACTATCGCCAAATAAAGAGGCCTACACAGGAAATGTGAAAGTTGTTCTGGTCTATAAAGGCTATATAGGGGGAGAGCTGAATTAAACAGGATGCTTCAATGGCCCACTACACATTTTCACACCAGTGATTGGATAAATGTGGCGCATGCTGTACTCTACTCACTACTTACACCCTCCTACCTTTCCTGAACTAATGACATCCAAACCGCCACTGTGAGGAGCGACAGACATATAGTCGGTCCCGTTCATCAGCTCCACCTTTATTCTTTGGCTGTGCAGGTGGTCAATTATCTCATCTATACTGGCACCTGCGGAGAAAAAAGGCCGAAGCTTTATGATGGATAGTTTGCATTTGTGTTAAATATAATCATTGTCAGCAAGACAGAAATTGAAGAAAATGAGAAGGAGAATTATATTATTTATTAATATGATGGTCCACCAAGAGACACTGGTGGAAGAGGAGGAGAAGGGAGAACATTACTATGATGGTCCACCAAGAGACACTGGTGGAAGAGGAGGAGAAGAGAGAACATTACTATGGTGGTCCACGAAGAGGCTCCGATGGAAGAGGAGGAGAAGAAGGAAGAACATTACTATGGTGGTCCACCAAGAGGCACCGGTGGAAGAGAAGGAGAAGGGAGAACATTACTATAGTGGTTCACCAAGAGGCACTGGTGGAAGTGGAGAAGGGAGAAAATTACTATGGTGGTCCACCAAGGGGCACCAGTGGAAGAAGAGGGGAAGGGAGAACGTTACTATGGTGGTTCATCAAAAGGCACCGGTGGAAGAGGAGGAGGAGGGAGATCATTATTACTGTGGTCCACCGAGAGGCCCCAGTGGAAGAGGAGGAGAAGAGAGAACATTATTATTATGGTGGTCCACCAAGAGGCACTGGTGGAAAAGAAGGAAAAGGAGAATATTATTATGGTGGTCCACCAAGAGGCACTGGTGAAAGAGGTGGAGAAGAAAGAGCATTACAATAGTGGTCCATTAAGAGGCACCAGTGGAAGAGGAGGAGAAAAGAGAACGTTATTACGATGGTCCACCAACAGGCATCAGTAGAAGGGGAAGAGAAAGGAGAAATTATGGTGGTCCACTAAAAGTGTAAGCAGTGGAAAAAAATGAAAGGGAAAACATTATTAGGGTGGTTCACCAAGAGCCACTGGTGGTGACGTTTTCACCCATCCTTGGTAACCATGTGGTTTACATTCCTGCAACAGCTTGGCAGCACCATGTTCTGCTGTTCAAGCCTTACTATTGGTCACTAAGGCGACAAACCACACTAAAGGACCAATACTTAGGAAGAAGGTGTGGAACCTTAACCCTCACAGCAAAAGCTAAAAAAATAATCTGCTTGTGCCTTTAGAGCTACTGAATGTTCTGGTGTGTTTTTCCAGGATTAGAGTACAGTGTGGATGTGCACATGAAACGCACTATGTGTAAGGGTCACGATGGGTAAGGGTGACTATGTGTAAGGGTTCCTTGGCATTTTGAATCCACCAAAACAAGACTTTATTGGAGACTTGGGTTTATTTCCTGCTACAAGCCCAAAGCTTTTTCTTCCAAATGGTGCATCCAACTAAATAAAGGGGATGTGGGCATGCAGCTTTTGACATTACATATAAATTACTAATTGTTGTGCTGTGCCTGGTATTCCACTTTAAGTAACATCAGGGATCCAAAGGCTACCTGTGGAGCTCTGGATAAGAAGGCTGGTGAGGTCCTTCTGACTCTTCTGTCCTGGACGCAGGAAATACAGATCCGGAGACAGCTTGATGGGGACGGAATGCTTGTGGTTGTACCAGTGAAGAATGTTTACTGCGACCTGGGCAGCCAGGAAAAGGAATAAAGACAGACACCTGGAAGAGAAGGAACAGATGGATTTAAAGTGTAAAACATAAATTTAGTTTCAGAATGTTTTGGCATCATGCCCCACTTTATGAAGTTTTTTAGTGTCCCTTTTTTACTTCCATCACCAAAGTAAAATGCGGACTAAACCCCTGTTTTTAACGCATACTGTTAGACAGGTTAATTTGGTTGTCTGCGAGCTGGTGGTAAGTAGGCTTGGAATTTTTTCCTGGGCATTCCCCAGGCTTTGTTTATATCTGTTTGTAGCCCTCCAATGCCGCTTACTGCGATAGCCAGCTATAAATGAGGGTGGTGGCAAGTTTTTTGAGATCACGTTGGTGTGTGTATTGGTCCAGCAACGCACCAGCACCTTTGCAGCCATTGTGCTATTTGCTGGGTGTCTGGTGTGCTCCTGTACCTTTAAGAAGGGATGGGTTGCCCTTCAGTCCACCTGCTCTCATTTATCCATCAGAATGCATGTGCCTCCACTGTGGGGACACTCATATTTTAGTGTTAGGACCACAGATATCAGGGTGCCGTGACGAGGCTCTGTGGCTTACGCATGCGTTTGCAAATGCGTGCGGACTAAACCCCTGTTTTTAACGCATACTGTTAGACAGGTTAATTTGGTTGTCTGCGAGCTGGTGGTAAGTAGGCTTGGAATTTTTTCCTGGGCATTCCCCAGGCTTTGTTTATTTCCATCACCAAAGTAGCCTCAGATCCCAGGGAGCTATATAAGGGACAACACAGCCACATTCTGTTCAACCGCATTTCATCCTTCTACCCACACATTTCTATTGACTGATGTTATGGTACTCTCAGAATCCCTGCCAAGACTACAGTTCCCAGTAACAATGCTGGGGATGGGTCTTCTTACCAGAAGGGTATTTAAGCTCCAGCCTTAGAAGTTGTAGGTGCTGTGTCTTCTCACCAGCTACTTGAGAGCTAAGGAGCTAAAATACTTACCTGCTTGTTGCTGATCTGGATTGACTTAACTACTCTATTGCCTGCTATGACCCCTGCCTGTAGCAGACTACCTTTTTGTCTGCCAACTGCCTTGACTTCTACTTGGACCTGGCTGCTCTCTTGCCTGCCATGACCTTTGCCTGGACCTGGCTGCTCTCTTGTCTGCCATGACCTCTGCCTGGACCTGGCTGCTCTTTTGCCTACCATGACCTTGCCTGGGCCCGGTTGCTCTCTGAACTGTCATGACCTCTGCCTGGGCCCAGCTGATCTGACCTGTCATGACCTCTCCCTGGGCCCGGCTGCTCTCTGACCTGTCATGACCTCTGCCTGGGCCCTGTTGCTCTCTGACCTGCCACGACCTCTGCCTGAGCCCGGCTGCTCTCTTGCCTGCCATGAACTCTGCCTGGACCCGGCTGTTCTCTTGCCTGCCATGACCTCTGCCTTGTCCTAGATGCTCTCTTGCCTGTCATTACCCCTGTCCAGTCCCGATTACTCTCTTCTTCTACTGTCTTTTTCATCTTGAACAGTCTCTGCATCATAGCTATTCTGCACCAGCCATTGTTGGGGTGATCCTGAGGACTGTGACCTCCTGGTGCCAGTTTGAACCAAAGAAAACTAGTACCACTAGGGTTACACCTTCAAGGGCTCTGCTTAAGATCAACTGGCACTCAGACCTTGTGCCCATGGGTGAGCCCACATCATCTGCCAGGGGGCACCATAACAGCTAGGAATGTGATGGGTAGACTCAATGGCCAAAAGAAGCAGGAAGAGTCACAAGGCAAAGGGAGGAAGTCACAAGGCAATCATGCATTTCCTTTATAAGGAACTTGGGGATCTTGGGTTTCTACTCAGACTGACAGCCAGCTAAGTACTTAGTCCAACCAAAAACATTTCACATAAATGTTGATGCCCATGGCATCGTGGCATTGTGGCCCGTGGCATGGGTCATCTAAAGGTGTTTTTATCTACTAGGGATCCCAGTGGTATGAAATCCCCTCTTTAGCTTCTGGCTCTGGCTTCTGGCTCGTTTTGCTCTCACTTTGGAATTTTGGGCATCTAACCCAACTCAGGGTGTTCACACTCCTTTAAATGGATTCTCCCTAGCATTAAATGCAAATGGTAAGAGTTAGGATTCTAAATATGGGATGCAGAGCAAATGCACAACCAAGTGAAGTAAGAAAAAAAAACGAAAAAGAAAAGCCAACATTTTGTGTGGATTGATCCTTTAACATGGCTAGCCCACCCCATAGTTTTTTTTTGGGTGTTCCTTATCACCTCTCAGCAGATAAATACTCACACGTTTCGGACACATTTCCGGTCTCGGTACAAGTTGCGGAAATGTAGCTTGGCTATGGTCCGGGCTTGCTGCTTCCACAGAGCACGGCCACTCACGGTGCAAGGATCGGACTCTGGAAGGGCCAGTAGGCCCTGGTCAATATCCTCGGTGGATTTCCACTTCCTGTCATCGTCTATCTTCTGATGAGTGAAAATATTGCTGTCTGTAATAAAACACAGACATAGAATAACATGATTCAAGGACGTAAAATTCACTCAAAACGCATTATGGTCCTAAAGCCGATTGTGATTGGTGGACATCTTTTACCTTTACTGTACCCCTTGTTCAACGTAATAAATTAACCCCTAACCATAACCATTTATTGGTTGAACTAGGTGTACTTGTGTCTTTTTTCAATCAGACTATGTAACTATATATAACCTTTAACCCCTAACCCCTAACTCCTTAAAAAAAGGAAAAAAATGAATAAATAAAAAATAATTAAAAATGGATGAAAACGCTGAAAAACAAAGCAACAAATGATGAAACTGATGATATTTCTCTCTATTGGCTAATAAAAAAACAACAAAGCTCATAAACGCTTTAAAAATGCTGTACAAAAACGCGCATACAAATGGGCAAAAAAAAAACCACTAAAAAAATGCAACGTTCAGGTGTGAATGCAGCCCAAGATTTGAGATTTCTGTTCTTGGGCCCATCTACATTAACTCACTTGGCGCCCACACTATAGATGAAAGACTGCTACCGCGTAGGCTTGAATTGCCTGCGGTGCGCGGGCGGCACACTCTGTTATCGCCAAGTCCTCGGGATTCGGCTGATCACAGATCAAAGTAAAGGGCTAATCACAGCGGACCTTTACCAAGTGATCAGCTGTCAGCCAATGGCAGCTGTTTACGGAAGTGAACAGAAGCCGGTTATCACCTTTTTTTTTTCCTCACGCTGACAGCATGAGGAAAAAGAGAAGAAAGCCATTAACCAGCTTCTGTTACAGGGACATCAATACTCTCTGTGCCCACCAGTGCTGCTAATCAGTGCCCACCAGTGCCACCTACCAGTGCCCATCAGTACTGTTAATCAGTGCCCACCAGTGCTGCCAATCAGTGCCCTTTATCAGTGTCACATCAGTGCTGCCTATCAGTGCCACCTACCAGTGCTTATCAGTGCCCAGCAGTGCCCACTATCAGTGCCCAGCAGTGCCACCTATCAGTGCCCAGCAGTGCCACCTATCAGTGCCCAGCAGTGCCACCTATCAGTGCCCATAAGTGCCACCTATCAGTGCCCATCAGTGCCATTTATCGTTGCCCATCAGTGCAACCTCATCAGTGCATCCTTATCAGTGCCCACCACTGCCGCCTCATCAGTGCCACCTATCAGTGCAGTCTATCAGTGCCGCCTATCAGTGCCCTCTATCAGTGCCCTCTATCAGTGGCCTTCAGTGCCCATCAGTGCAGCCTCATCAGTGCCTCCTGATCAGTACCCACCAGTGCCGCCTCATCAGTGCCACCTATCAATGCAGCCCATCAGTGCGGCCTCATCAGTGCCCATCAGTGAAGGAAAAAAATGACCTGTTTGCCAATTTTATTTATTTTTTTTCAAAATTCTTGGTCTTTTTTTGTTTGTTTAGTAAAAAAAACTCCAGTGGTGATTAAATACCATCAAAAGAAAACTCTATATGTGAAAAAAAATGATAAACATTTCATATGGGTACAGTGTTGTATGACCGCACAATTGTGCAACCGCGCTGAAAGCTGAAAATTGGCCTGGGCAGGAAGGGGGTAAAAGTGCCCGGTATTGAAGTGGTTAATAAAACCATCAGATTTTAAAAGATTTGAAAACTACATTTAAAAATCCAACATTTTAAAGGTTCTATGAGATTTTAATGATTCAATCTACCTAAATTCTCTCAATCGACATTAACTATTTATAATTCTTACGCTAATATGGATTCCCAGGCAGTAAAGGATTGGGAATGGAGTTGTGACCATGTCTCTGTCTTTCATAGCATTTCCAAATGAGCAAGACAACGGATCTCTGATCAATCGGTGGGATCAGAAGATCATTACCTGTTTGGTCCACATCAGATTCTGCTTCTAGTCTGAAGAAGACATCCTCCAACGTGGTGACCGACACTCCATAGGTCAGGATTCCCAGGCTGCAGTCATTGTCCAAAGCTGAAAACAATCCTAGAAAATGGAAATCACACAAAATATAGAATAAAGACAACTCAACCCGACTGAACATAGCTAAATCCAGAATAAGGACGACTCAGCTGGACCACAATGTAATAAAATCTAGAATAAAGACAACTCAACAGGACAAAACGTAGCAAAATCCAGGATAAAGACAACTCAACCGGACCAACGGTAGCAAACTCCAGAGTGAGAACAACCCAACCGGACCATGTTGTAACTAAATCCAGAATAAAGACAACTCAACCGGACCAGAACTTAGGAAAATCCAGGATAAAGACAACTCAACTGGACCACAACGTAACAAAATCCAGAATAAAGACAACTCAACCGAACCGAACGTAGCTAAATCCAGAACATGGACAACTCAGCTGGACCACAATGTAACAAAATCTAGAGTAATGCAACTCAACCGGACCAAACTTAGCAAAATCCAGGAGAGAGACAACACAACCGCACCACAATTTAGCAAAATCCAGAATAAATACAACTCAACCAGGCCAAACGTAGCTAAATCCAGAATAAGGACATCTCAGCTGGACCACAATGTAACAAAATCCAGAATAAAGACAACTCAACCGGACCATAAAATATAGCAAATCATTTCGCGCTACCCAAATTGCAAGCAGCTAACACACCAAATTGGATAAATGGCAGTGAGTAAAAAATGTAAACTTTTCATATAAAGTGGCAAGATGAATAAAATACAAAATGTAGTGTCAATCTATAAATAGTACACATAGGAAGTAGTGCTAATGATATCAACACCAGAAATGCTGCAACAAACACTCCGGTGAGTATATAGGCCAAGTCTATAAATTTAAAGTTGTGAAGTTCAGCAGCAAAAGGTTCCAATCTGTGAAAACGTGGAGGCTTACCAGAATGTTTGAACACGCCAGGGTGTCCTCTGCGTGTCAAACAAGCTTGTATTACGGTGGATGAATTCTGGTAATGTTGATTTCTGTGGACCGGAGATACCCTGTTCACAATCCAATGGGGGCACGTGGGGAGTAACCTTTCAGAAATCCATAGATGCAAACGTGGCAAAGGAGAAAGCAAAGAGGGATCACATAGTGTAATTCCGTAATTTCAAATTCATATTTAATAAAATTAAAAACACTCACATGATAGTGGATAAGAAAGCGCTTGTACAAAGTCAATAGGCAGCAGTGGGGATCTTCCCGACACGTTTCGTCTCCAAGGACATTGTCTGGACTCAACTCAACCGGACCAGAATTTAGGAAACCCAGGATAAAGACAACTCAACTACACCACAACGTAACAAAATCCAGCATATAGACAACTCAACCGGACCAAATGTAGCAAAATACAGAATAAAGACAACTCAACTGGACCAGAATTTAGGAAAATCCAGGACAAAGACAACTCAACTGGACCACAACGTAACAAAATCCAGAATAGAGACAATTTAACTGGACCATAAAGTAACAAAATAGAGCCAGTCCAAAGAAAAACTCTGACAGGTGAACAATCCATGTACATGGGGGCCGATGAAGACCCTACTGATAGGAGGGGAGAGCAGAGGGCTGAGTACAGACCATTGCCAATTACCTGGGAAGATGTCTACATCCTTCAATGGTAAGCCGTAGATGAGGGAGTTCTCAGTGGCCAGCATCAGACTCGCCCCGGGAATGTGCTGTGAGACGAGCGCAGATACAGACGCCATGTTACACGAGGATTTTATATCCATGCTGAATGGAAAAAAGACACATTTGTTTGGTCACTGAAAGAGAATATATCACAAAGACCCACCAGACCGACCCCAATGACATCAACCATCACAGTGTATCTAATAGAGAAAATGTTTTTCGTCTTGGATAAAGTGGTAATGGGGGGTTAGAACCTCTGCTGGGTGTTTGAGGCTGGTGTCCCCGCTGGGGGGGGGGGGGTTATCACTCCCTCTAATCGTCCTGGTGACCCCTGATAGTGGGACAAAAATTAATGGGAAATCCAAAATCTTTAGTTGTCACCAAAACAGGAGGTGAGGAGAAAGGACGTTTATTCTTGTGACAACTTAGAAAGGATTTATCTTACTTCGGAGAGATTTCCTCTTATTTCCTGCTTTGTATACAAGACAGGAAGTGAAGGGAAAAGTCCCCCATGGGACAAAGACGGACAAAAAAATAAATAAACCATGAGAGGAATTTTAAAGAAAAATTCCAGGTATGGATATTTTCAACATAGTTACACTGCTCCTGCTTGGATGTAACCGGTATGTATATACCATAGATGGCTAATGCCCCTGGAAGCTAGAAATCTCTGAAGTAGACACCACAACTACAATACTACTACAATAATACTACACAGCTACTACACCACTACTATAAAACGATTACACCACCACTACTACACAGCTACTACACCAATACTACAGTACTACTACAATACTACTACACAGCTACTACAGTACTACTACAATACTGCTACACCACTACTACTACAATACTGCTACACCACTACTACTACATCACTACTACAGTACTACTACAATACTACTACAACACTACTATACTACTACTACTACTACTACTACTACATTGCTACTACAATGCAACTACACCACTACTACAATACTATAACCCCACTATTACAGTACTACTACAGTACTACTACAATACTACTTCACTGCCACTCTGGTGATCTTCACTAGTGCCCGGGTCCTGTGCCAAGCAGCTACATCGCTACTACAGTATTACTACACTACTACTACACCACTACTACAGTGCTACTACAATACTACTACAGTACTACTACAATACTACTACAGTACTACTACACTGCCACTCTGGTGATCTTCACTAGCGTCCGGGTCCTGTGCCGAGCAGCTGTCCTGCTGCATTGTGAACACAGGAGGTCGGTAGTTGGGCGCCATTTAGAGAACGCTTTGTATTTTCTGAATGAATGCAATGTGAGCTGGAGAGGGGGGTTGGTGACTTTTCCCACTTTACACCTCATCCAATCAGAGAACATTTTGCATTCGCTCCGACTGGTGCCCAACAGCCGACCCCCTGTGTTCACAATGCAGCAGGGCAGTCGCACAGCACAGGACATGGAAGGCATTGGCGATCACTGGAGAAGCAGTGTAGTACCGGTGTAGTAGTGGTGTAGATGCTGTGTACTAGTGGTGTAGTAGCGGTGTAATAGCAGTGTAGTAGCGATGTAGTAGTGGTGTAATAGCGGTGTACTAGCAGTGTAGTAGTGGTGTAGTTGTGGTGTAGTAGTGGTGTAATAGTGGTGTACTAGCAGTGTAGTAGTGGTGTAATAGTGGTGTAGTAGTGGTGTAGTTGTGGTGTAGCAGTGGTGTAATAGCGGTGTACTAGCAGTGTAGTAGTGGTGTAATAGCGGTGTACTAGCTGTGTAGTAGTAGTGTAATAGCGGTGTACTAGCAGTGTAGTAGTGGTGTAATAGTGGTGTAGTAGTGGTGTAGTTGTGGTGTAGTAGTGGTGTAATAGCGGTGTACTAGCAGTGTAGTAGTGGTGTAATAGCAGTGTAGTAGTGGTGTACTAGCAGTGTAGTAGCGGTGTAGTTGTGGTGTAGTAGTGGTGTAATAGCGGTGTACTAGCAGTGTAGTAGTGGTGTAATAGTGGTGTAGTAGCAGTTTAGTAGTGGTGTAGTAGCAGTGTAATAGCGGTGTACTAGCAGTGTAGTAGTGGTGTAGTAGTGGTGTAATAGTGGTGTAATAGTGATGTAGTAGTGATGTAGTAGCAGTGTAGTTGTGGTGTAGTAGTGGTGTAATAGTGGTGTACTAGCGGTGTAGTAGTGGTGTAATAGTGGTGTAGTAGTGGTGTAATAGCGGTGTACTAGCGGTGTAGTAGTGGTGTAGTAGTGGTGTAATAGTGGTGTAGTAGTGGTGTAGTAGCAGTGTCTAATATAGTGATTTTCCGCTTCTACAGGGATCCCACAGGTAATCTGGAACAATGTAACTATAAAAAATCTCCATACCTGGAATGCATTTTTTAAACCATTACCTACTTCTGTCTAAAAATAACTGTCTGTGTTTAAGCAGCGGCCTCTCTGCAGAGGTCAGAGCTGAAGCTCTCAAATCAGTAGGGAGCATGAGCATTGGTAATTGTAGGGCTATAGGTCTGACTCAGCATGGGGCATGTGGGATACCAGGAGAGAGGCCACTGCTTCCACACAGAGAGCAAGGGGTCCTTCTCTGCTGGCAGGGGACAGGCTTTTCTACTCAGGCTGTGGCCACAGAATACACACTGAAGGACTTTCCACACCTTCTGTTTGGCTGCACATGGGATGGGAATCTGTTATCAGCCAATGGCATTGCACTATACCTGAGGCGGTAGCTGACACCCCACTTGCTCTTGAGGAACAGAGAGGATCCAACGCATTTCAGGGTTCCCTGGGAGAGGACGGCTTTTCTGTCTGAAATACAAATTAGAAAGAGGATTATATTTTGTATATTTTGTAATATTAGTTTCATAAAAGGAGAAGTCCCATGGAAGCGAAGGTTCCAGTCATGTGATCAAAAGTGGGCTGAACTATTGTCCTTATATCTACTAGAGACTAAGAAATCCCTCTAAATTGGAGTTCATAACTCCGCCCACCTGCCTGTCTATTTCACAGGTGTTCCTAAGTCCACCCACCTGCTGTGAATATTTTATAGGTGTTCCTAACTCCTCCCAACTGTTCTGATTATCTCACAGGTGTTCCCAACTTCGCCCACCTGCTCTAATTTCACAGGTGTTCCTAACTCCGCCCACCTGCTGTGATTATCTCACAGGTGTTGCTAACTCCGCCCACCTGCTGTGATTATTTCACAGGCGTTCCTAACTCCGCCCATCTGCAGTGATTATCTCAAAGTTGTTCATAACTCCGCCCATCTGCTGTGATTATTTCACAGGTGTTCCTCACTCCGCCCACCTGCTGTGATTATTTCACAGGTGTTCCTAACTCCACCCAACTGCTGTGATTATCTCACAGGTGTTCCTAACTCCGCCCACCTGCTGTGATCTCACAGGTGTTCATAACTCCGTCCACCTGCTGCTATTATCTCACAGGTGTTCCTAACTCCACCCACCTGCTGTGATTATTTCACAGGTGTTCCTAACTCCGCCCACCTGCTGTGATTATTTCACAGGTGTTCCTAACTCCGCCCACCTGCTGTGATTATTTCACAGGTGTTCCTAACTCCGCCCACCTGCTGTGATTATTTCACAGGTGTTCCTAACCCCACCTGTCTGCTGCTGTTTGAAGGGGGTTTTGTTCCCCCTATTGTTTCTAGTTCCAACAGCGTAAAACTCCATGGGCATGATTTATTGAATAAAAGATATATTACACTCACATGTCGTAGATAAAAAACAAAAACAATACACTGGGCAAACAAGCAACAGCACCTGCACTTCCGAGAATTCACAATGACGTCAGCACATCACTCCGCCCTACGTGCTTCGTCACACGTGACATCGCTCGGGTCTACAACATGTGAGTGTAATATATCTTTTATTCAATAAATCATACCCATGGGGTTTTTTTACGCTATTGGAGCCATGTCTTTTATATTCACATACCATATGAGGGGATCCCGTCCGGAAGAACTGCCTAGGAGAACCCAGGGCAGGGCGGGCGCCCTATCACAGGCTCCTTTTGACATCTCTTCAATTAGGGAGTCGCACACTATTTGGGAAGCGTGCGATTTATACGTTTGGCGGTAGTTATACTATTGGAACGCGTCTTCTTCGGTGATGGATGCTGATCACGTGATTTAGCTTGCTTTTCTCGCCACTGAAGGAGGACTTTTTACACTTTTTACGGACTTTATAACACTTTTTTACAACAATTGTCTTGTTTCTATGTCATTTTTATATTGAGTTGTTTTTAATTCACTTACAAGCGCGACTCTTGATGTCGTTAACTGTTTAGTGACTGTGTATTGTACCTCCCGGGAAGAGTCGCAAGTTGTCCCCTATGAGACCGTGTTGTGCATTATTTTATTCATCGGCGCAGTTTCTTTTTGTTATACAATCCCACAATGCCGAGCGATCAGCAAAGGTTGCGTACCCGCCAGGATGTCGGCTTCCTCCATGCAGTGTGTGCTGAACACGATGACATTGTTCGCCTTCCTCTTCTTTAACACATTCCAGACGGTGTAGCGGGAGCAGGAATCCATACCCGCCGTGGGCTCATCCAGAAGCAGCACCTGCCAAAGACATTGAGAGGTCACCACCAGACAAAAAAAAAGAGGGGGGTCACCGGAAAGCATTGTCCTCGCCATCTGTCTCCTTCAGATAAAAATAGACCAAGCTGCTCCCAATTGACTTTAAAGCGTTGCCGTAATATCGCTCAGCCCGGGGGGGCGACTGGGAGAACCAAGCTCCGCCTACAAGTGAGATAGAACTATCGAGTGGACTGGTCCTTTAAATATGTGTCTTCATTAGAGCCAAGACATTTACACCAACTCAACCACAGATTGGATTTTGTTAAAAATAGTTTTTTTTTTTGTTTGTTTGTTTTATTGTACATCAATTGAAAACAATTTTAAATCAATTACATATCATTGGTAATTGCACCTAATAATAGGTGCAATTGCTAATGATATGCAATTGATTTTAAACTGTTTTTAAATTGATGTACAATAAAAATAAATCTTTTTTTTTACAAAATCCAGTATGTGGCTGATGCAGTGCCTATAAAGTCCATAATTGTACAATTTATAGCTCTACTACACACGTTTCGGATGTGGCGCCTGTTAGCATGAGTGGATCTCCACACTGCCACCCAGTGGATCTCCGTTCTAATTACCCAAATTATTTGTAACATGGGCCTATACCCACTTGACCTTCGGAAGATTTGCCCCCCATCATCACTGCGTTACTTTAACAATTGCGCGGTTTGTGCAACGCTGTACCCCCCCCCCAAAAAAAAAATATGTATGTCCTTTTTCCCCCCACAAATAGAGCTTTCTTTTGGTGGTCATTGATCACCTCTGAGGTTTTTTATTGTTTGCACTATAAACAAAAAAAGACCCACAATTAAAAAAAAAAAAAAAAAAGTTTTACTTTCTGCTATAAAACATATCCAATAAAGAAATGTAAAAAAAAAAAAAAAAAGAAGACCGAGAATTAAAAAAAAACAAAAAAAAAAACAATATTTTTTACTTTCTGCTATAAAATATATCCAATAAAGAAATGTAAAAAAAAAAAAAAAAAAGAAGACCGAGAATTAAAAAAAAACAAAAAAAAAAAACAATATTTTTTACTTTCTGCTATAAAATATATCCAATAAAGAACAGTAAAAAAAAATGTAAAAAAATTAATTCAATTCAGGCCAATATGTATTGTGCTACATGTCTTTGGTAAAAAAAAAATCACAATAAGCGTATATTGATTGGTTGGCGCAAAATTTAATACGATATTTTTTTTTTCCTTATTTATTTTTTTCTAGTAATGATGGTGATCAACGACTCATAGCGGGACTGCCATATTGCGGCGGACAGACGGACACTAACTGACACTTCTGACACTTTTCGGGGACCAGTGACACTAATACAGTGATCAGTGCTAAAAATATGCACTGTCACTGTACTAATGACACTGGCTGGGAAGGGGTTAACATCAGGGGCGATCAAAGGGTTAACTGTGCCTAGCCAGTGTTTATGTGCACTGTGGGAGGAGCTTTTAGTAGGGGAAGGCATCGAACCTAGTCCCTGCTTTGCAGAGACACAGGATTCATGTCTTCCCTACTGTCAGACTACCGTTCTGCCTGTGTGCTAGATGATCAACAGGTGCTGGCGGACATCGAGTGCGTGGTAGCCGCAGATCAGCTCCCACTGTGTATAATCACAGCGGGAGCGGGCCACCAGCAGCTTGCACATGCACCCCCTATGCGGAAGAGTCGGATTACGTACTAGGAAGTGGTACGTGATCCGGTGCAGCAATGCCACCTTGCTGCCGTATATGTAAGTTATACAGTCGGCAAATGGTTAAATAACGTTTATAGATGACTTTCACATTTTCCAAGCTGTATATGTTTGCTGTAATTAAAGGGTCCAAAGGAGCCAAAATGTAAAAAAAATAATGGTGTAGGGGTCCCCCCCAAAATCCATATCAGACCCTTATCTGAGCATGCAACCTGGCAGGCCGCAGGAAAAGGGGGGGAATGAGAGAGCCCCCCTTCCTGAACCATACCAGGCAACATGCCCTCAACATGAGGAGGGTGCTTTTCCTGTGGCCTGCCAGGTTGCATGCTCAGATAAGGGTCTGGTATGGATTTTGGGGGGGACCCCTGTGCCATTTTATTTTGGTGCAGGATTCCCCTTAATATCCAAACCAGACCTGAAAGGCCTGGTATGGATTTTGGGGGGACCCCCACGCAATTTTTTTTTATTTGGGAGCGGGATTTCACTTAATATTCATACCAGACCCAAAGGTAATGGACTGGGGGTGGACCCATGCCTTTTTTTCCAATGATTTTTATCTATATTGCCGGGACCCGACAATACATTCCAGCCGCGAGCAGTTTTAAATGACTTTTTTTCCTTTAGAAATGTCATTTTGCTGTGGTATTGTTCTAAACACGGGAAACATGCGCCACTTTACAGGCATACTATAGACACCCCACCAGGCACAATACTTAAAGGAACATTTCTTTTTTCATTGTTTCACTTTAAGCATTATTAAATCACTGCTCCCGAAAAAACTGCAGTTTTTAAAAACTTTTTTTTGCATTGATACATGTCCCCTGGGGCAGGACCCAGGTCCCCAAACCCTTTTTTTGGCAATAACTTGCATATAAGCCTTTAAAATGAGCACTTTTGGTTTTTCATGTTCGTGTCCCATAGACTTTAACAGCGTTTCGTGGCTTTCGAATTTGCCGCGAACGCCGCATATTGTTCGCTGTTCGGCGAACAGGCGAACACCCGATGTTCGAGTCGAACTAACGTTCAACTCGAACATCGGGCTCATCCCTAGTGAGGAGTACAAAGACAAGTGTGTCTTGCCTACAGTCAAGCATGGTGGTGGGAGTGTCATGGTCTGGGGCTGCATGAGTGCTGCCGGCACTGGGGAGCTACAGATCATTGAGGGAACCATGAATGCCAACATGTACTGTGACATACTGAAGCAGAGCATGATCCCCTCCCTTCAGAGACTGGGCCGCAGGGCAGTATTCCAACATGATAACACCTCCAAGACGACCACTGCCTTGCTAAAGAAGCTGAGGGTAAAGGTGATGGACTGGCCAAGCATGTCTCCAGACCTAAACCCTATTGATCATCTGTGGGACATCCTCAAACGGAAGGTGGAGGAGCGCAAGGTCTCTAACATCCACCAGCTCTGTGATGTCATCATGGAGGAGTGGAAGAGGACTCCAGTGGCAATCTGTGAAGCTCTGGTGACCTCCATGCCCAAGAGGGTTAAGGCAGTGCTGGAAAATAATGGAGGCCACACAAAATATTGACACTTTGGGCCCAATTTGGACATTTTCTCTTAGGGGTGTACTCACTTTTGTTGCCAGCGGTTTAGACATTAATGGCTGTGTGTTGAGTTATTTTGAGGGGACTGCAAATTTACACTGTTATACAAGCTGTACACTCACTACTTTACATTGTAGCAAAGTGTCATTTTTTCAGTGTTGTCACATGAAAAGATAGAAGAAAATATTTACAAAAATGTGAGGGGGTGTACTTTTTTTTTTGTGAGATACTGTACTAGCGAAGCCCCCCGCCGCCTACTTCCTCAACATTTTCCCTTCATGTGAGTATAATGCTTTTTATTTTAATATGATGATAATATGATAATGTGGAGTGATAATACTCCACAAACTCCTCACTGAGCTCTCTCTTCTTTTATTCAATTTATGAACTTGGTAAATCTTACCTAAGGCTGTAATGATTGGATTTAGAGCTACTGCAAAGCAGATGTGTAGATTAACCACTAGAGGCGCTGTCCTCAACCGTTATAATGCAGAGGAACCCTTTCAAGTCATTTCGTAACCCTTCCAATAAATACTGGATCTATAAAATTCTATGTATTGCTGCCAGTAAGCAGTTCAAATATTTGAATTTCTCCGCTGCAAGTCTGTGACGGGGCTCTCTTCCTGGAGATCCAGAAGGGTCACAATGGGGCAACAATAAACAATCGACATTAATGAGAAGCCTGATCTTGCCAGTATTCAGGGCGGTCGGGAAGCAGACACGATCTGCTGCAACAATAGAGCATTGAGAAGGGTTAAATATTAATGAGGAGCAGGTGATACCCGGCGTGCGGTGCAGGCAAAAGACGAGCACAGGCCGCTTGTAGGAAACATTGGACCTCATTGATCACTGTCAGGATATAGAAGGACAATGAATATTTCAACAAAAGCTGAACCCAGGCAACAATGAATACAGCTCTATAAACCTTATTACAGCATTAACCGCTTCAGCCCCGGAAGATTTACCCCCCCCCTTCCTGACCAGGCCTTTTTTATTGCGATACGGCACTGCCTTGCTTTAACTGACAATTGCATGATTGCGTGACGCTGTACCCAAATAAAATTGATGTCCTTTTCTTTTCCCCACAAATAGAGCTTTCTTTACGTGGCATCTGATCACCTCTGCGGGTTTTTTTGTTTTTTTTTGCACTATAAACAAACAAAAAAAAACAATATTTTTTATTTTCTGCTATAAAACATCCAATAAAAAAAAAAAAAAATCAAATTTCTTCATCAGGCCGATATGTATTCTGCTGCACATGGTAAAAAAAAATCCCAATAAGCGTACATTGATTGGTTTGAGCAAAAGTTATAGCATCCACAAACCACAAGATATATTTATGGAATTTTTATTTATTTATTCACTTGTTACTAGTAATGGCGGCAATCTGAGATTTTTAGCGAGACTGCAACATTACAGCGGACAATCTGGACACCTAACTGACACTTTTTGGGGACCAGTGACAACAATACAGTGATCAGTGCTAAATAATATGCACTGTCACTGTTACCAATGACACTGGTAGGGAAGGGGTTAATATCAGGGGAGATCAAATGTGCTCCTAGGGAGTGCTTTCTAACTGTGGGGGGGGGGGGGGGGGGTGCTGTAACTGGAGGAAGACAGAGATCTGTGTTTCTGCTCAGCAGAAACACAAGATCTCCACCTTCCTCTTTTACAGACCGCTGTTCTTCCTCTCCAGAGAAAGATCGGCGGATGCCAGTGGACATCGCATCTGCTAGACCCGCTGATTGGCTCCTGCTGTGTCCAATTACAGCAGGAGTTGGTCGCAGTCGGCTCCCCAGACCATGTGCACGAAATCACATACCTGTACGTGATTTCACACAGCAGGACCACCCTGCTGCAGTATATCTTCACTATATCTGGTCTCCCCAGGAGCCTGCATTCCCTATATCTGGTCTCCCCAGGAGCCTGCATTCACTATATCTGCTCTCCTCAGGAGCCTGCATTCACTATATCTGCTCTCCTCAGGAGCCTGCATTCACTATATCTGGTCTCCCCAGGAACCTGCATTCACTACATTTGGTCTCCTCAGGACTCTGCATTCACTATATCTGATTGGCTCCCGCTCTGCCCAATTACAGTGGGAGTGGGCCGCGGGCAGCACCCCAGACCCTGTGCACGAAATCACATACCTGTACGTGATTTCACGCAGCAGGGCCGCCCTGCTGCACTATACCTGCGTGGGGCAGTCCTTAAGTGGATAAAGTGTTACTAAACCCAGGAGCCTGCATTCACCATATCTGGTCTCCTCAGGTGCCTGTATTCACTATATCTGGTCTCCCCAGGAGCCTGCATTTACTATATCTGGTCTCCCCAGGAGCCTGCATTTACTATATCTGATCTCCCCAGGAGCCTGCATTTACTATATCTGATCTCCCCAGGAGCCTGCATTTACTATATCTGATCTCCCCAGGAGCCTGCATTCACTATATCTGGTCTCCCTAGGATCCTGCATTCACTATATCTGCTCTCCCCAGGAGCCTGCATTCACTATATCTGCTCTCCCCAGGAGCCTGCATTCACTATATCTGCTCTCCCCAGGAGCCTGCATTCACTATATCTGATCTCCCCAGGAGCCTGCAGTCACTATATTTGCTCTCCCCAGGAGCCTGCATTCACAAGCTGTTAATAGGACTTACCTTGGGATTTCCCAGAACCGCAATCGCCACGGCGAGCTTCCTCTGCTGCCCCACGTTCAGACGCTTCACCTGGTTGTGCTTCACGGCTTCCATATCCAGATCATGCAGGATCCTATTTATCTGTAACACACCATCACAGCAAATTATATTAAAGAGGAACTGCAGTCCGCTCACATAATTTGTAATAAAAACATCTTTGCCATTCTAAAGCTTCCCTCCAACTACTTTGCATATTATTTTATATATACTGTGATTCTGTATTTGCCAAATATGCTGCAGAAATCTCCCTCTACTGAGTCTGGCTGCATTCATTTTAACTGTGGGCAGCTGAAGCTGCTGCCCGTTCACTTCCTGGATTTACACAGACACACAGAGGCACGCCTTCAGCTCTGCAGCTCTCATTGGCCCTCTTATGGCTCATCCCTCCTCCCTTTCTGGCAAACTCACAAGAGTGAGAGAGAGAACGCTGTGAATGATGTCATAAGCCTAGGTTAATGACCAGACAAGAAACAGGAAGTGGGCTGTATAAGGTATTTACCAGCAGAAAAAAAATGTTTTACTATCTAAAGATAAAACAACAACAAGAGCAGAAGATTTAATAGATGGAAAGATGAAAAAATGACTGAAGTTCCACTTTAAGTGTTAGCTGGAGCCTGGCTTCAGTGTGCTAGTGTATTTAAATCTGCTAGTCCATCTAACACCCCCCGCTCTAATACAGGAGGTGTGTTAAAAATGAATGCAGCCACCACATCTAATGATTGGTAAGCTGCAATATATGATATTTTTGGTTTAATACTGCTTTAGATGTAAAATTTCGCAAACTTGGTGCTTGCGATTCATTAATTTGTCAGAAGATGAAAGTAAACTGCAGAGACTCTGATTCCAGCACTTCTATTGGATGATGTGGTGAGAAGGGGGGAAGGTTGTGTGGTCCAGAATATATTGCTAATGGCAGAATGTACAGAAGAAGGCTTTGGACGACACCTTCTGGACTGGAGATCCCAGCAAGGGATGATTGTTACATTGTAGCTCTTCAGCCGGCAGGGGCATTGCCAGGTCTACAAAAGATCTGGGGCTAGAGCTCATAGCAGAGTAGTAAAGAAAGTCATACGCTTGGGTGGGCATACACATGTATATGCAGTAATATACGTGGGTGGGTGTATATGCCCCCAGAGAGGCCCCTCCTTACATCAGGGTCCCCAGAGAGCCCCCCCTTACATCAGGGTCCCCAGAGAGCCCCCCCTTACATCAGGGTCCCCAGAGAGCCCCCCTTGCATCAGGGTCCCCAGAGAGCCCCCCCACTTACATTAGGGGCCCCAGAGAACCTCCCCCTTAAAATGAGGGTCCCAGAGAGCCTCCCCTTGCATCAGGGTCCCCAGAGAGCCCCCCACTTACATCAGGGTCCTCAGATAGCCCCCCCCTTGGGGACCCCTGCAGAGACTCGGGGCTGTGGGCCCCAGATTCGGGGCTATAGCCCCAAAAGCCACCCCCTAGCAACACCACTGTCAGCAGGCATCAACTTTAAAGAAGTACTCCTCCCATCTGAAAAGATGATATAACATCAGCACTGTGTGATTCCAGAACAACACCCCCTCTGTGTATGAAGACAATGTTCATGCAGAGACAGGACAGGGGGGGGGGGGGGGGGGGCAGGAGAGGAGGCTGCCCCAGGCGCAGTGAAGCAAAGGGGCAAAAAACGGATGCAGGGTGGTACACCCATTCTACTGCATGTATTAACAGTGGGGGAAGGGGGCGCAATTCTGGATCCTTGCCCTGGACTCTGGATGATCCTGTCCTGTACTGTGTTAATTTGCCCCCCCACCCCACCCCTATGTTACTAAGAGTTATACACAAAAGAAAGAAGTAAAATATAAAAAATTGTAATCATTTGGCCATTCATTAACGAATCATTGCCGTCAATGACAGCAAAGCGCCAATGACTGCTAATCATCTAAATCCAAGCGGTGATAGACGCAGATTCATTCTGGGGGTCTGGTTGGGCGTTGGCTTGTCTCCTCCCCCCAGCTTCGTAAACTTAGATAAAAATTGTGAAAAGAATTAATTTGGAGATCAAATCAAAAAAGCCCGGAGATAAGGTCAACAGTGACAATATGGTGCCTCACCTCCAGCTCCTTGCAGGTCTTGCTGATCCCCTTCAGTGAGGCGAAGACGGACAGGTTCTCCTCTACAGTCAGGTCCTCGAAGTGAATGTCACTTTGCTGGCAGACTCCAATCATCTTCCTGATGTCCAGAATCTCATCGATGTCGGTCACTCGGTGTCCAAAGATAGTGGCCACCCCTAAATTCAGAGGAACAGTCTGAGATAACTATATGTTCTCCTTGACAGTTCATAAATAATAAGTATAATAATAAGGCCCCCCAAGACCTCCCTGGACATTCTCCGAACTTCATTAAAGCCTCCAGGAGGACCAAAGGCAGGGGTCATTCTGTTATACACGTAGCGCCAATCTAGAAGGCAGCACCCTGGCTCCATTCCCTTTCCTGCCAACCTTTGTAACCCAACTGGATGGACAGACTTACTGACCAACAGCTAAGAAAAGGAGAGGAGGGCCAAAGACAGAGATAATTCTGATGTACAATAATTGCCACCCTGGAAGTCAGTGTTTTGGCTCCATTCCCTTTCCTGCCATCCCTTGTAACCCAACCGGATGGATGAAGTCTCTGACTAATATCAATGAACAGGAGAGAATGACCAAAGACACCTGGCTGTGTGGTCTGGCATGTGTATGTGAATCTCTAGGCTAGCTGATCAGAATTAAAAATCCTTTGACAGACACAACGTTTCCGCACATGTACTACAGCTGTCAAGACATTAAAGAGAAACTGCAAACTGATCACATAATTTGTATTAAAAACCTCTTTGCCATTCTGAAGCTTCCCTCCAACCACTTTGCATATAATTTTATATAAACTGTGATTCTGTATTTGCCAAATATGCTGCAGAAATCTCCCTCCACTGAGTCTGGCTGCAACCATTTTAACTGTGGGCAGCTGAATCTGCTGCCTGTTCTCTTCCTGGATTTACACAGACACACAGAGGCACACCTCCAGCTCTGCAGCTCTCATTGGCCCTCCTATGACTCATCCTCCCTCCCTTCCTTGCAAACTCTCACGAGAGTGAGAGAGAGAGCTGTGCATGATGTGATAAGCCTAGACTAATGACCAGACAGGAAACAGGAAGTGGGCTGTATAAGGGATTTACTGGCAGAAAAAAAAATGTTTTACTATCCAAAGATAAAAAATGAGGGAGGAACAGGGCAAGAAACCGTGAAATGTACGAGAATTTCAGTATGTACAGGTGGATTGTGATGACATGTCGGATTGTATATGACAATGTTTTACCTGGAACCTACAATGTTGGATTGTATGTTTGTGTTTGTTTCAATAAATTCTTTTGAGATAAAAAAAAGATAAAACAACAAGGGCAGAAGTTTTAATAGATGGAAAGTTGAAAAAAGTACTGAAGGTCCACTTTAGGTGAAACTTCACTCTCTCAATAAACATTAGCTATTTTTTATAATGCGTTGAGCAATTTGTTGGGGTTATATGAAGAGATAAAAGAAGAAGGACGATGGAGAAGGAGGAAGAAAGAGGAGGTGGAAGAAGGCAGAAGAAGGAAGAAAAAGGAGGAGGAAGAAAGAGGAGGAGTAAGAAGGAGAAAGAATGAGAAGGAGAAGGAGGAAGAATGAGAAGGAAGGAGGAGAAAGAAGAAGGAGGAAGAAGGAGGAGGAGGAAGAAGGAGTAAGAAGAAGGGGGAGGAAAAAGAAAGAAGGAGGAAGAAGGAGGAGGAGCAAGAAGAAGGAGGAAGGAGGAGAAAGAAAGAGGAAAAAGATGGAGGAGAAGGAGGAGAAAGAAGAAGGAGGAAGAAGGAGGAGGAAGGAGGAGGAGGAAGAAGAAGGAGGAGGAAAAAGAAAGAAGGAGGAAGAAGAATGAGAAGGAAGGAGGAGAAAGAAGAAGGAGGAAGAAGGAGGAGGAAGGAGGAAAAAGGAGGAGGAAGGAGAAGGAGGAGGAAGGAGGAGGAAGAAGGAGTAAGAAGAAGGAGGAGGAAAAAGAAAGAAGAAGGAAGAAGAAGAAGGAGGAGGAAGAAGGAATAAAAAGGAGGTAGAAGGAAGAAGAGGGAAGAAAAAAAGGAGGAAGAAGGAGGAGGAAGAAGAAGGAGGAGGAAGAAGGAGAAGGAAGAATGAGGAGGAAGAAGAAGGAGGAAAAAACAAAGAAGGAGGAAGCAGGAGAAAGAAAGAGGAAAAATACATTGGCTATTTTTTATAATGCATTGAGCAATTTGTTGGGGTTATATGAAGAGATAAAAGAAGAAGGACGATGCAGAAAGAGGAAGAAAGAGGAGGTGGAAGAAGGCAGAAGAAGGAAGAAAAAGGAGGAGGAAGGAAGAGGAGGAAGAAAGAGGAGGAGTAAGAAGGAGAAAGAATAAGGAGAAGGAGGAAGAATGAGAAGGAAGGAGGAGAAAGAAGAAGGAGGAAGGAGGAGGAGGAAGAAGGAGTAAGAAGAAGGGGGAGGAAAAAGAAAGAAGGAGGAAGAAGAAGGAAGGAGGAGGAGGAGGAGGAAGAAGAAGGAGGAAGGAGGAGAAAGAGAGAGGAAAAAGATGGAGGAGAAGGAGGAAGAATGAGAAGGAAGGAGGAGAAAGAAGAAGGAGGAAGAAGGAGGAGGAAGAAGGAGGAGGAAGGAGGAGGAGGAAGGAGGAGGAGGAAGAAGGAGGAAGAAGATGGAGGAGGAAAAAGAAAGAAGGAGGAAGAAGAATGAGAAGGAAGGAGGAGAAAGAAGAAGAAGGAAGAAGGAGGAGGAAGGAGGAAGAAGGAGGAGGAAGGAAGAGGAGGAAGAAGGAGTAAGAAGAAGGAGGAGGAAAAAGAAAGAAGAAGAAGGAAGAAGAAGAAGGAGGAGGAAGAAGGAATAAAAAGGAGGTAGAAGGAAGAAGAGGGAAGAAAAAAAGGAGGAAGAAGGAGGAGGAAGAAGAAGGAGGAGGAAGAAGGAGAAGGAAGAATGAGGAGGAAGAAGAAGGAGGAGGAAAAAATAAAGAAAGAGTAAGAAGAAGGAGGAAGCAGGAGAAAAAAAGAGGAAAAATACAAAGAAAGAAGAAGAAGAAGAAGAAGAGGAAGGAAGAAGGAGGAGGGGGAAGAAGGAGGAGGGGGAAGAAGGAGGAGGGGGAAGAAGGAGGAGGAAAAAGAAAGAAGGAGGAAGAAGGAGAAGGAAGAAGGAGGAGGAAGAAGAAGGAAGAAGCAGGAGAAAGAAAGAGGAAGAAGATGAATGAGGAAGAAGGAGGAAGAAGGAAGAAGAAGGAGGAAGAAGGAAAAAGGAGGAAGAAAAAAAAAGGAGGAAGAAGAGGAAAGAGGAGGGAGAAGAAGAAAGAGAAAGGAGAAGGAACATGGGGAAGAAGAAGGTAAATGAAGGAGAAGGAAGAAGAAGGAGGAAGAAGAAGGAAAAAGGAGGAGGAAGGAGGAGAAAGAAAGCAAAAGAAGAAGAAGAATGTCAGGTCACCTGAGACCAGGTGACAGATGCACTCTGTAGGAGTCGGAAGTGCACCGCTAAGATAGTGGACCCTAGGACTGACTGCTGTGGATAGTACCCAGGGAGGTTCAGGAAGCAGGTCTACTGGATCACTAACACAGATGCCAGTGGGAGCTAGAGCATAGATTCCCCAGGGCGCAGGGTCTAAGAGCCAGCAGGTGTTCACCAGAGCCTCTAGTGGTGAGGATGGACTGCGCTGCAGTCTGGCTCCAGGTCGCGGCCCCTAGGGTCTCACAGCTCAAGCTCACGGTAGACTACAGGAGAGGAAGCAGCAGGCTGGAACAACAAGGATAGTAAAGGGATAAGGCAGAGGTCAAGGTGACTAGCAGACAGAAACAACAGCGTACATGCCAAAGGTTCAGGGTCACAGGCAAACAGGGATAGTCGAGAATGCGCCAAGGTCGGTAACAGAGACAAACGAAGAGCACATGGCAAGCAGGAAACAGGAAGCCAAACACACAATGAATGAATGCACAATGGTTGATCAGCAAGGTTGGCTTGCAATGCCCAGGTTAATATAGTGTTCCCAATTAGAGACCGGGGTGAAGCTATGCTGCGGGAAGATTATTTAAACAGTCAGGTGAGGGTGGCTGACCTCTAAAGGTGACCACAGAAGGAAAGGTGAGCTGACAGACACACATTACTGCATAATAATGACAAGAAGAAGAAGGAGGAGGAAGAAGCGGGTGGAAGAAGGAAGAAGAAGAAGGAGGAAGAAGGAAAAGATGGAAGGAGGAAGAAGGTGGAGGAAGAAGGAGGAGGAAGAAGAAAAATGGAGGAGAAAGAAGGGAGAAGAAGAAGGAAGAAGGACTCCCCATAGATAATGATGTTGCCCCCTTTCCATCCTTTACAAGTTATTTTTCGATTCAACTGTCCCTACTTGTGTAGATGAATTATTCATGTTAGAACACTATAACACACTATAATCCCATGCACCCCACAGGGATGTGTTCCAGTATATAAGGGATTGTGAATATATATGAGGCAGATTTACTTTTAACCCCATCCAGCACATCAGAAAATACAGAAAAATGATCAGAGACTGCAAGTTTCTCTCCCCGGGAATGAAAGCTCATTAATATTCATGGAGGCTCTGTGTCTATGCTACTGCTTGCAAAAACTGGTGTTTAGCTCCTAGAGTAGTCTGGGTAATCCCTGGCGGCCTCTTCGCTGGCAGCAGACGAATGTTAATCCATCTTTTCTGTCTATTCAGCCTGTTAAATAAGCACAAGAATGCCTTGTACGACTGTAGAGAGGCAGGGTGCCATGTGAAGGGGTCTGACTTGCACAGGTCAGTACGTCTATAGTTGGCCATACACGCAGTAATATGATGAATCAGGAGACTTCTTTTCACCTACCCACTGCACATAAAATGTGTGCAAACCCAAAATCAATTTTTCAGTATGTTTTACATCTTGCCTCACTGTACACAGTCTTGTGGCTAAAGGAAGGCATTGTTACATATAACAGACTAAAGGGAGCAAATAATAGAAGTTTATTGCTAAGGTTTATATGTACTTTAATATAATGAAGACTGTAATCAAGAACCTCCCTTTCCCTGGTAGAAAATAGAGTTTTTGTACTCACTAAAAAATCCTTTTTCATGGAGTCCATTGAGGGGAACAGGAAGTATTTAACCTTTAGGTTATACTGCTGCTTACAGCTGAATTGGCCAAGAGCAAACAAAAAAAAATCTACCCAGGATACCCACTCCCCGCATGCCTTACTTTCGTAGCAAATCACAGTACCAAGAGCATAATCATAAACACAAATGTGTGGAACTCGTGTCCCTGAATGGTCTCCAAGAAAAGGACTTTACAGCAGGTACAAAAATCTTATTTTCTTTCATACTCATTGAGGAACACAGGAAGTCTTTAACCTTCGGGATGTCCAAAAGCAATTCAACTGAGATGTGGGCAATGCATCGAGCAATATCTAATGGGCTGAAGAAAAAACACCAGAAAAACTGGCAACTGCCTTTAGCTCAAAGAGCCTTCTGAAGAACATTATGCCTGAAGCTGGCAACAGATGAGGCCTGAACATCCGCCTGGTAGAACTAAAAGAACAGGAGGCCAGGTGGCATCTTGGCAAGTGTGGGAAACCATTGCTCAATGCTGAAAAGATCAAGTAGCACTCACACATCTAGTAGAGTGCGCCGTGAGATTAAGGTGTAGAAGAACTCGATCCTTAAGACCATAAGCTTGGATGATGGTCTGCCTGGGACACTTAGAAATGGCGTAACGAGAAGCCCGTGCCCCTTTACGGGGACCATCCAGGATGACAAAGAGGGAATCAGTCTTCCTAAAAAAAGCAGTGACTGATAGACCCGGTCACTAGGGTTTGGGTGTTCTACATAGGAGGCTCTCTGTACAAAGGTCCTAATCAAAGAGTGAGAGGCCAACAGTCCAGAAACAAAATAGAAAGGGCAGAAAACTGTCACATTCGATAGTGCTGGCAGCTAAATAGTGGTCCAGACCCAGTTGCAAGAAGGAGAGGATTCCGTCCACAGAGAAACTCAGAGGGTGGAAGCCCCGAGACACACACCAAGTAACGTATGCCTTCAAATGTCTGATGACAGACTTTATGAGAAGTCCTAGCTTTACCATCACAATAATCACAGACTCAGAGATGCTCCTGTCCCTCAGGACCTTGGCTTCAACAGCCATGCCGCTAAAGCAAGTTACCAATAAGTGGGGTGGCAAATTGGCCCTTGGGACAGAAGTTTTTCTGCCAGGAGTCATCCATCTGGACCAGTTCAGAACAAGGAGGATCACTGTAATGCCCACCTTTTGAATACTGCAAAGCAGACGAGGAATAAGATTCAGGGGAGAAAAGACATAGATTGCGCTGAGCCCATGGAGCCACCAGAGTAGAGTAGAGTTAAACCCTAAGTGAATGTAATGTGCGTTGAAACAGCCAATTGTAGTATCCATCGGGAGCCCATGTGATGGGGGACAATGCAGGAGCCTGAACAAGGACCCTCAGGACAGGATCACCAGAGATTACTGTAATGAAAGCTGCAGATTTAAAACTATTGGAAGTGACTTTAGCATGTTAAAATGTATATGAGGATTTAGTGACAGGAGTTACATCTTCATTAGTTTGTACAAATCTTCCAACACTCTGATGAGAGCTGGAATCAGGAGCACACTACGGTTGCTTCCCGACTGTATAACGCCTATACTAGAGCATACAGCAAAGATTCTCAGAGACCGCTAAATGTCTCACCTTCAGACGGCGGGCAGAGACCACATAAAATATTCATCAGTGTTGTTTTGCCGGTGCCACTGTGCCCAAGCAAAGCTGTTATTTGTCCTTCGTATATGTCCAAGGTGAGCCCTGCGGATAAAAATAAGATTACCACAGACATCAGAGACATAATGCTACTATCTACATTATTTCCTCAAACCCTGGCTATTTATAAAGAAAAAACAAATATTCTGAGCTAAAATCCAGGATTTTTAAATAATGGGAATTTTCAAAAAACAACAAAGTGCAAGCAGTTTAGGTGTGAATACAAAAAAAGAGGTTCTTGTAGTTTTCCTTGTAGAGCAGCCACAGCCCGAGTAGGAAAGTCTGTCCCTTGCCAGCATGCTGCAGAGAAGGACCCTTGCTCTCTGCAGTCATGTCTCAGCAGAGGTCTGACCCACCCCTCTGTACAGTAAGAGCTAGAGCTCTCCAATCAGCGAGGAGCATAAACTCTGCTGATTTCAGAGCTAGGTCTGTCTCAGCTGGGGTGCCGTGCCGGACCTCTGCAGAGTGACCACTGCTTTATAGGGAAACTGACCTTCTTCCTATCAGATATAGGTCTTACTTATGGCACGCTGAGGGGAGAAAGGGGTACACAGAAGGTCTTAAAGAGCGTTGAGGGACTACAGGCTTCCTGAACAAGCAGGTTGCCTGGCTTCATCTTTTGCCTTGGGTTAGTGAGGAGTCAGGTAGTACAGCCAAATGATTTGCATGCCAATCAGGCCACTGGTAAGTCAGCAACAGAAATTTCCTTCAAATCTGTTTATACATGCACCCTCTCTGAAAGAGGTTTCACTCTGTTATTAAAGGCTCAAATCCCCCCCCCCCCCCCCCCCAATCCCCATGTGAAATGTGAGGCCCTTATTTTATTCTTTGTGGATGCTTGAAGGAGGCAAATCCCCCACCAGCCCCACCAGGTCTCCAGGGGGTGAATTTTCCACCAGCTTCTTCTAACATTTGGGGTCTCCCATGCTTTACGAAGGCAAATCCTCCACTATCTTCTAACATTTGGCGTCTCCCACGCTCGAAGGAGGCAAATCCTCCACCAGCTTCTTCTAACATTTGGCGTCTCCCACGCTTGACATAGGCAAATCCTCCACCAGCTTCTTCTAAGATTTAGGATCTCCCACGCTTTAAGGAGGCAAACCCTCCACCAGCTTCTTCTAACATCTGGGGTCTCCCATGCTTTAAGGAGGTGAATCCTCCATCAGCTTCTTCTAACATTTGGGGTCTCCTATGCTTTAAGGAGGTGAATCCTCCACTAACTTCTTCTAACATTTGGGCACTCCCAATTTTTGAAGGAGGCAAATCTTTCTCCAACGTCTTCTAACATTTGGCGTCTCCCGCGTTTGAAGTAGGCAAATCCTCCACCAGCTTCTTCTAACATTTAGGATCTCCCACGCAATAAGGAGGCAAACCCTCCACCAGCTTCTTCTAACATCTGGGGTCTCCCACGCTTTAAGGAGGTTATTCCTCTATCAGCTTCTTCTAACATTTGGGGTCTCCCACGCTTTAAGGAGGTGAATCCTCCACCATCTTCTTCTAACATTTGGGCTCTCCCATTCTCGAAGGATGCAAATCCTTCACCAGCTTCTTCTAACATTTAGGATCTCCCACGCTTGAAGGAGGCAAACCCTCCACCAGCTTCTTCTAACATCTGGGGTCTCCCGTGCTTTAAGGAGGTGAATCCTCCATCAGCTTCTTCTAACATTTGGGGTCTCCTATGCTTTAAGGAGGTGAATCCTCCACTAACTTCTTCTAACATTTGGGCACTCCCAATTTTTGAAGGAGGCAAATCTTTCTCCAACTTCTTCTAACATTTGGCGTCTCCCACGCTTGAAGGAGACAAACCCTCCACCAGCTTCTTCTAACATTTGAGGTCTCCCAAGCTTTAAGGAAGCGAATCCTCCACCATCTTCTTCTAAGATTTGGCATCTCCCACGCTCAAAGGGGGAAAATTCTCCATCAGCTTCTTCTAGCATTTGGGGTTTTCATCCCACCACAGCAAAATGATTACAGATCTCTAGCGGGAATTCTATTGATCTCATATTTAAGAAATCTTAAGTCTCTTACCTTGTAATGCCTCCATCTGACGATTCTCCTTTTTGAAAGACTTATGGATATTTTTAATTCTGCACAAGGGAGAAGAAGGAGTTAAAATACTCACTACAGAACAAAAAAAGACCTCAACAAAAACCTATGGTAACAGTCTTTCTGGGGTAGATTCCTGCCCTGGAGAAAATGCTGGAACACTGGTTTCTCTTTGAATGGTAAGTATTTCACCCCATCTATTACTCTTTATTTACCTCCCACCTCCAGCCAGATTGTGAGTGTGGTCTCATGTAAGAACCTCCAGCCAGATTGTGAGTGTGGTCTTATGTAGAGTGCAGTTCTGGTTGACGAAGGTTATTTTGCCAAAGTCAACGTATAATAATGTTGCCATACCTGATGGCCTCTTTCCCATGCAGGCCTAGCGGTACAGGCTCCACCGCGTCGCTCAAATCGGTGTTGGTGCTGAAGAAGCTCTCACTGAGCACCCCATAATTTCTCCTCCTCTTCGACCAGTAAGATGGCTTCAGAAAGAAGAGAGGTGACCTTCGTAAACCGTACTCTCCTGTTCCCAAAGCAAAAGACACATTGAAGCTTTACGCCCCCCAATAAGATCCTCCAACACAATGAAATGAGACCCAACACTTGACAAAGCCCTTTTCCAGTTTTGTCTTCAAACAAATATATTTTCTCTCTAGACCAGTGGCCCCAAACTGTGACCCTTTACTTGCCATTATCTGGCCCTTGGGGCACTATTTCTCTCACTGAGATCAACAATGGAACACTATTCCTCCCACTGACACCAATGATAGGGGAATTTCCTCTCACTGACACAAATGATGGGGCACTATTCCTCCCACTGACACCAATGATAGGGGAATTTCCTCCCACTGACACAAATGATGGGGCACTATTCCTCCCACTGACACCAATGATAGGGGAATTTCCTCTCACTGACACAAATGATGGGGCACTATTCCTCCCACTGACACCAATGATAGGGGAATTTCCTCCCACTGACACAAATGATGGGGCACTATTCCTCCCTCTGACACCAATGATGGGGCACTATTCCTGTCACTGACACCAATGGGAGGGCACTATATCTCCCACTGACACAATTATGGGGCACTATTCCTTCCCCTGACACTAATGAGGGGGCACTATTACTCCCAATGACAGCAACGATATTACTCCCACTGACAACAGTGATGGGGCACTATACCTTCCACAGACACCAAGTGGGTACTATTCCTCCCATTGACACCAACAATGGGGCACTATTTCTCCCACTGACACCAATGATGTGGCATGATTCTTTCCACTGATACTAATGATAGGGCACTATTCCTTTCCCTGACACCAATGAGGGGGCACTGTTTCTCCCACTGACATCAACGATGGGGCCATTATCCTCACATTGACGCCAATGATGGGACACTATACCTTCCACTGACACCATAAGCGTGTACTATTCCTCCCATTGACAGAAATTATGGGGCATGATTCCTTCCACTAACACCAATGATGGGGCACTATTCCTCCCACTGACACCAATGACGGGGCACTTTTCCTCCTACTGACACTAATAATGGGACACTATTTCTCCCACTGACACCAATGATGGGGCACTATTCCTCCCACTGACACCAACAATGGAACACTATTCCTCCCACTGGCACCAATGATGGTGCACTATTCCTTCCACTGACACCAATGATGGGGCACTATCCCTCCCACTGACACCAATGATGGGGCATCATTCTTCCCACTGACAGCCAGAAGTCAGAAATGAAGCACTTCATCCACGCATGTCAATATGCGCTTGTTCACATGGGGCGTTCTTACCTGGAAGAATCTGGTCTAGGTATGACGCCAGGAGCAGGTACATCACACTGTCCACCACCAGGAAAATATAGGTGATTATGAGGGGATAGGGGCCATCCTTCAGATTGAATAGCTGGGCACCATTTCCATTCTGCTCAAGAATCATGACCTGAAATACACACAGACGTATCAGAAGGTCAGTACATCACATTCTATCGGACGGATCGTTGTTTTAAAGTGTATGGCAAAACAAAACCTATTTTTATTAGATTAGAACCTCTGTCAGGTTTTTACTGCTCTCTGGGGCTTTGTAAGAGATTTTTCTTCCTCACTTCCTGTCCCGATGACAACAGCTTTACCTGACAGGAAGTGAAGGAAAATCTGCAACACCGACAGAAAATAAAATCTATGTGTACAAAGTCCAAAGAGAGCGCCAGACCAAAGATCGGAGAGTCCAAAACCTTTTATTATTACTCATGGCAAGAAAACAGAAAAGAACCGACATGGTTCAGGGGCACCGATACCACTCTTCATCAGGGCTTAAAGTTCACCCTTTTTTTTTTTAAATTCCAGCACCTAAGTACCAATATGTCAAAAGTATTGTGACACCTGCCTTTACACGCACATGGACTTTAATGGCATCCCAGTCTTAGTCCGGAGGGTTCAATATTGAGTTGGCCCCGCCCTTTGCAGCTATAACAGCTTCAACTCTTCTGGGAAGGCCGTCCACAAGGTTTAGGAGTGTGTCTATGGGAATGTTTGACCATTCTTTCAGAAGAGCATTTGTGAGGTCAGGTACTGATGTTGGATGAGAAGGCCTGGCTCAGAGTCTCCACTCTAATTCACCCCAAAGGCATTCTATCGGGTTGAGGTCAGGACTCTGTGCAGGCCAGTCAAGTTCCTCCACCCCAACCTCGCTCAGCCATGTCTTTGTGGACCTTGCTTTGTCCCCTTATGGACGGCCGCCACTGCATCCAGAGAATAAAAATCTGACAGGGGCTCTAGCCATCCCCTACTTTCGTCTGTGCCCTTGCTAATCAAAATGACCACAGCTGATCCTGTTGATCAGCTGCGAAAGTGAAATGGCTTTTGTGGGCCATTGAGAAGGTTGATTAGCTACACCTGATTAAGTTTACAAGTCATTTTTAGGAGGGGGGTGATCCTTTTTCCAACTCAGTGATTCTGAATTTGATTTTTTTTTCTTATATCTTGGTATTAACTCTTTCACTTGGATGTTCTAAGTTTCACTGAGTAAATACAGCTGGATAAAACAAAAACTGTGTCTGTCTTCATTTCAGGTTGCAAAATGTGATTATTTTAACCACTTCTGGACCGCCCACCGTGTTTATACGTCACTACTTTGAAATACCGGGGTTATGGCAGCAGCTAGCTGCTATATTTTTACACAGTGGGCGATCCTCTTTCACATAAAAAGTGGTGCCAACTTTTATGGGCAGCGGGAGAGATATATATATATGTAATGATTGGGGGTTCTAAGTAATTTCTAGCAAAAAACAAAACAAAAACTAATTTTAATAAACAAAAAGTGCCAGAAATAGGCTCGGTCCTTAAGAGCTTAGAGGGGCGATTTTTTCTTATACCCACTGTAAAGTCTCGTACACACGATCGGATTTTCCGCAGACAAAACCTTGGACTTTTGTCCGAAGGCGTGTGCCTGGATTGCGTCTTGCATACAAACGGAAAGGACTTGTCGGCCAACAAACACGAACGTAGTGAGGTACTACGTGGTTTTTCAGCTCTTTAGCGCCACTCTTTGGGCTCCTTCCGCTAATTTCGTGTTAGTAGAAGTTTGGTGAGTGTTGATTCACGCTTTTCATTTAGCGATTTTCATTTCGCGCTTTTCAGTTCATTTCTGAACGGCCGTTCGTCAACCAGCCATGTTGCGGAATCGGAGGAGATAATGTGTTATTTATTATTGGCCTTGGAGTTATTGCTTTGACCCAGGTCCAGTGCAGGAACAGGGAGGAGGAGGAGTTCTTGGACCAAAAATTGGTTGCTTTATTAATGGTGACCAATTATGTCATATGCCTTTGCTGCGGGAGCTCCAGGAGAATAATCCGGATGATTTTCGGGATTATCTCCAGATGACGGACCCCTGCTTTCACCAACTCTTGGCATTGTTGACCCCCCCTATATTAAGAAGCAGGACACATGCATGAGGCTTTTATTTTATTTTTTGGTTGAATAATAATTTGATTTGCTATATTTTCTATATTTTTGGATGCATAGAATGCACTTTTTGGTTAAGTTCTATTGGCAGATAGCATGTCTAATTTTGTTTTCTTTTTTTAATGCACAATAAAAAAAAATAGTGTAGAATAATACTTGGCTCTGTGTTTTTCTTCAAATGACAGTTTGGGAGTCGGCAGTTCCATTTTAAAAAATACAATGTAACATTAACTGTGACACCAACATAGTTGTATCTTTGATCTTAAAAACGACTAATAATGGTGTTGTGGTAACTTGCCAAATAAAAAAAAACAAAAAAAAAAAAAACATAATAATATTATTCTTGATATCACTAGAAAATAAAAGCCTTTGAAAATTATTTTGCAATAACTCCATCAGTATCACCAGCAAAGCAGCTTCATTATTATCCCATTAAAGAAGAAGAGAATTGTGCGCTGCATTTCCAGATTTCATAACTTGCCGGATTAACGATTGTTAATTCTCCATTACGAGCGCCAGTTTACAAGACCGACCGCTTCCGGCTCGTTCCTTGCTTCCGAGCATGCATGTTTGTACTTTGGACTTTTGTCCGACGGACTTGTGTACACACGCTCGGAAAATCCGACAACGGACATTTGTCCGCCGGAAAATCCGACAACAATTGTCCGACGGAGCGTACAAAACGGTCGGATTTTCCACCAACAGCCTGTCATCGCACAATTTCCTTCGGGAAATCCGATCGTGTGTACGGGGCTTAAGTCTAAACATGTATGTAAGAGCTCATTCACACCAGTGAGCGCTACACTATGAAGCACCGGGAGACATTCCTTGTTCTTGTCCCGAACTCTCTCCACGCAACTGTTGTATCCCCATAGAGCAGATTTGTTTTCAAACCTGGAGGCGGATTCCTTATCTTAATGTATTAAAGCGGAGAGACTCCAGGGAGAGGTTTGTTCTGTCTCTGTATATACATTAGAATACCTTGACGACAATATTAGCCAAACCAAGTTATGTCTCGATAAACAAGCCAGATTGTAATCTAATAGTCTAATATTCGGTAGACCAAGACCAAGCCGCACACTGCATCAAATTGGTCTGCATGGCTGTCGTCCCAGAAGGAAGCCTCTTCTAAAGATGATGCACAAGAAAGTCCGCAAACAGTTTGCTGAAGACAAGCAGACTAAGGACATGGATTACTGGAACCATGTCCTGTGGTCTGATGAGACCAAGATAAACTTATTTGGTTCAGATGGTGACAAGCCTGTGTGGGGGCAACCAGGTGAGGAGGACAAAGACAAGTGTGTCTTGTCTACAGTCAAGCATGGTGGTGGGAGTGTCATGGTCTGGGGCTGCATGAGTGCTGCCGGCACTGGGGGGCTACAGATCATTGAGGGAACCATGAATGCCAACATGTACTGTGACATACTGAAGCAGAGCATGATCCCCTCCCTTCAGAGACTGGACCGCAGGGCAGTATTCCAGCATGATAACCACCCCAAACACACCTCCAAGACAACCACTGCCTTACTAAAGAAGCTGAGGGTAAAGGTGATGGACTGGCCAATCATGTCTCCAGACCTAAACCCTATTGATCATCTGTGGGACATCCTCATACGGAAGGTGGAGGAGCGCAAGGTCTCTAACATCCACCAGCTCTGTGATGTCATCATGGAGGAGGGGAAGAGGACTCCAGTGACAACCTGTGAAGCTCTGGTGACCTCCATGCCCAAGAGGGTTAAGGCAGTGCTGGAAAATAATGGTGGCCACACAAAATATTGACACTTTGGGCCCAATTTGGACATTTTCACTTAGGGGTGTACTGACTTTTGTTGCCAGCGGTTTAGACATTAATGGCTGTGTGTTGAGTTATTTTGAGGGGACAGCAAATTTACACTGTTATACAAGCTGCACACTCACTACTTTACATTGTAGCAAAGTGTCATTTCTTCAGTGTTGGCACATGAAAAGATTTACAAAAACGTGAGGGGTGTACTGACTTTTGTGAGATACTGTAGTTAGGCACACCTTTAACCCCTTGATCACCCTAGATGTTAACCCCCTTCCCGGCCAATGTCATTAGTACCAGTGGGGGCCAGTGGTATATTTTTTTTGACTAAGATCAATCAGATCAATCAGTCCGATCGAATTGTGAAACAAATCACAAAGGATGACTACAAACAGGGCAAATAATAAGTGAGCATTAATGATAAATAAATGAATCCACAGTCCTTGAAACTTCCAAAGAAAGGAAATGTTGGATAAGACACCGTGTGATACAATCTTCAGTGACTTCTTATAAGACAACGTAAATCCACCACCACACAGGGTGCAAGCTTACCAGCTGTCTGAGCTCTTTGCTAATACCCAGCTATGGCCTTTGATCTACCCAGCACCTCCGGTGACCGATAAGCCAAACGTTCCTGGAGACTTAGAGTATATCCAGCGGTCAGCAGCCAGCCACAAGAATGATCTCGGTGTCAGTATTATACCAGTAGAAAAAAATAGAAGAGAGTTGCCATCAGTAAAACCGGGTGGTATTTTATTATAATAAAATCTGTGCTAACAAACAGAGAATGCACAAGTAAAAAAGTTTCATAAAAAAGCCGTCCGACAAATAGTACAAACACGCCCGTAGAAGCGGGACGTAAACCAGCGCGGTGACGTCGCTCCTCCCTACGCGTTTCGTCACTTAACTGACGTCGTCCTGGGGCACGGTATTAGCCACAAGCTCAGACAGCTTGTGCAGCTGGTAAGCTTGCACTCTATGTGGTGGTGGATTCACTTTGTCTTATAAGAAGTCACTGAAGATTGTATCACACGGTGTCTTATCAAACATTTCCTTTCTTTGGAGGTTTCAAGGACTGTGGACTCATTTATTTATCATTAATGCTCACTTATTATTTGCCCTGTTTGTAGTCATCCTTTGTGATTTGTTTCACAATTCGTTCGGACCGATTGATCTTATTCATTTGCAGGTTTTTTATTTTTATTATATGTTTAAGCGCAGCTCCTTATGTTTTTTTATTTAAACCAATCAATATACACTTATTGGGATTTTTTTTTAATCAAAAACATGTAGCAGAATACATTTTTGGCCAAAATTTATGAAGAAATTAGATTTTTTTAATAATTTTTTTACTGGATATGTTTTATCGCCGAAAGTACCCCCCTCGGCAGTCTAGCGGTCTTGAGCTGTGGACTGTTCCTGATATCATCAAGCCCATAGACCTGCTTTGAACATGAGGACATCAGGAACAGTCCATCGCTGGATCACGGGCGGAAGCGCTGTTTGCCGGCGGAGCGGAGGATCAGGTAAGTATATGCTTTCTCGTCACCCCTGGACAAAACAAGCAGTTAACCCTTTCAGTGTGGGCACAGCCCCATTGCATGTGAAAACTTTTTGGGGGGAGCTTTAAGAACAGTGGTCTCAAAACTGTGCCCCACGGGCCAGATGTGCCCCATTGCTTATCTTTATCCAGTCCTCTTGAATCGCTATTCCTCCCACTGACACCACCGATGGGGTACTCCTACAGACATCACCGATGGGGTACTCCCACTGACATCACCGATGGGGTACTCCCACTGACATCACCGATGGGGTACTCCCACTGACATCACCGATGGGGTACTCCCACTGACACCACCGATGGGGTACTCCCACTGACACCACCGATGGGGTACTCCCACTGACATCACCGATGGGGTACTCCCACTGAGATCACCGATGGGGTACTCCCACTGACATCACCGATGGGGTACTCCCACTGACATCACCGATGGGGTACTCCCACTGACATCACCGATGGGGTACTCCCACTGACACCAACGATGGGGTACTCCCACTGACACCAACGATGGGGTACTCCCACTGACATCACCGATTAGGTACTCCCACTGACATCACCGATGGGGTACTCCCACTGACATCACCGATGGGGTACTCCCACTGACACTAACGATGGGGTACTTCCACTGACACCACATTGGGGTACTCCCACTGACACCAACGATGGGGTACTCCCACTGACACCAACGATGGGGTACTCCCACTGACACCACTTATGGGGTACTTCCACTGACACCACATTGGGGTACTCCCACTGACACCACATTGGGGTACTCCCACTGACACCAACTATGGGGTACTCCCACTGACACCAAAGCATTTTCTTCTCCAAAGGGCAACCTAGACCCCTGACCTAGACAATAGTAATTTAGTTTGGGTTCAGTGGCAAATAATGAGCTCAAAAGGAGTACTTACCTGGGCAGTGCCAATCATGAACGTACACTGACAGAACGGACTGAGGAACCACACAAAGGACTTTGGAAAGTCTTCTTTCAGCACAATGAAAATACCCAGAGCACTGAGGAGGAGAGTGGAGAGGAACGCGATGCCTCCGGCTTGTTTGGCCTTTTTGAAAAGAGGCGTCAACATCAATGCGAACATTATCTGCAGGAAACCACAAATATACTATAAGATACAAATAAACGACAGTCCGGCATCAGAGAGCAATTCCAGATTAAGCCAAAAGTGCCAAATACATTTCTATGACCATAGTGTATAGTGCCAAATACATCTGTATGACCGTAGTCTATAGTACCAAATACATCTGTATGACCATAGTGTATAGTGCCAAATACATCTGTATGACCATAGTGTATAGTGCCAAATACATCTGTATGACCATAGTGTATAGTGCCAAATACATCTGTATGACCATAGTGTATAGTGCCAAATACATCTGTATGACCATAGTGTATAGTGCCAGATACATCTGTATGACCATAGTGTATAGTGCCAAATACATCTGTATGACCATAGTGTATAGTGCCAAATACATCTGTATGACCATAGTGTATAGTGCCAAATACATCTGTATGACCATAGTGTATAGTGCCAAATACATCTGTATGACCATAGTGTATAGTGCCAAATACATCTGTATGACCATAGTGTATAGTGCCAGATACATCTGTATGACCATAGTGTATAGTGCCAAATACATCTGTATGACCATAGTGTATAGTGCCAAATACATCTGTGTGACCATAGTGTATAGTGCCAAATACATCTGTATGACCATAGTGTATAGTGCCAGATACATCTGTATGACCATAGTGTATAGTGCCAAATACATCTGTATGACCATAGTGTATAGTGCCAAATACATCTGTGTGACCATAGTGTATAGTGCCAAATACATCTGTGTGACCATAGTGTATAGTGCCAAATACATCTGTATGACCATAGTGTATAGTGCCAAATACATCTGTATGACCATAGTGTATAGTGCCAGATACATCTGTATGACCATAGTGTATAGTGCCAAATACATCTGTATGACCATAGTGTATAGTGCCAGATACATCTGTATGACCATAGTGTATAGTGCCAAATACATCTGTATGACCATAGTGTATAGTGCCAAATACATCTGTATGACCATAGTGTATAGTGCCAAATACATCTGTATGACCATAGTGTATAGTGCCAAATACATCTGTATGACCATAGTCTATAGTGCCAAATACATCTGTATGACCATAGTGTATAGTGCCAAATACATCTGTGTGACCATAGTGTATAGTGCCAAATACATCTGTGTGACCATAGTGTATAGTGCCAAATACATCTGTATGACCATAGTGTATAGTGCCAAATACATCTGTATGACCATAGTGTATAGTGCCAAATACATCTGTATGACCATAGTGTATAGTGCCAAATACATCTGTATGACCATAGTGTATAGTGCCAAATACATCTGTATGACCATAGTCTATAGTACCAAATACATCTGTATGACCATAGTGTATAGTGCCATATACATCTGTATGACCATAGTCTATAGTACCAAATACATCTGTATGACCATAGTGTATAGTGCCAAATAAATCTGTATGACCATAGTGTATAGTGCCATATACATCTGTATGACCATAGTGTATAGTGCCATATACATCTGTGTGACCATAGTGTATAGTGCTAGACACATCTATATGACCATAGTGTATAGTGCCAAATACATCTGTATGACCATAGTGTATAGTGCCAAATACATCTGTATGACCATAGTGTATAGTGCCAAATACATCTGCAAGACTTTAGTGTAAATGTGTCATTAAAAACTTTTGACTCTTGAACTTTTGTTCACCGTTCTCTTTAGACTACATATACACAGTATACACAGATTTCATTAAGGCAGTGTGATGGACCCAAGTCACTCCCCGGATTCTTGTACATCAATTGATCGGAGGAAACATTTTGCTTCATCATACTATGCAGCAAAAGATTCTGCTCAGCATTAGGAAATACAATAAATCTTCCTACATCTGTCAGCAGATAAGAATAGCCTGTCAATGATTTTTCCTTTTAGTTTTGGATGGAGCCAAGGAGGATTTTTAATGAGATCGCCCCTCACTTCCTGTCCGGCTGATATAAAAGGACAAAGACATAAATAAAAATCTTACAGGGGTCTCCCCCCCCCCCCCCGACATTTCATCTCACAGTGGATGGATTTCAGTTCTGTCAATCCAAAAAGCAGTGGGCGGGGCTGGGTGTGGCCAGGTGCTGATTGAAAAGCTACAGGCTTGCTAATAACCACACCCCCTGCAACATCTTCTCCTCCCACTGCAGTGCAAGCAGGCACAGCCTACAATGATAGTGACAACTCTGCTCTGAACTCAGGAGCAGTGCAGCATCGTTGTCACCCCATCACAGGAAGTAGCATTAGGTGGGCTTCACTGGCAGGATCAACAGAGATTTGTGGGACTTTGCAGAAAACTGTAAGTGCAGATGGACCTATAATTAAGGGTCGAAGGACATAGTTTGTTTTAATACAAGGTCCTAGTGCTGTACTCACCAGAGATATTCCATAGAGGGCATAGAGCAGAAAGACCAAGAACCAGCTGCTGTGACTGAATGGAGTCAGGCTGGTGGTGATACAGGCCATCAGTATAGAGACCAGCAGAATGAAAACGATGTACAGCAGAACCCATGGCAGCCTGGAATGGACACAGGAGAGAATTAACTTATAATATACATAATATATACTATATATATATATATATATATATATACACACACACACACACACACAGTGACTTGAAAAAGTATTCATACCCCTTGAAATCTTCCACATTTTGTCATGTTACAACCAAAAACGTAAATTTATTTTATTGGGATTTTATGTGATAGACCAACACAAAGTGGCACATAATTGTGAAGTGGAAGGAAAATGATAAATGGTTTTCAATATTTTTTACAAATAAATCTGTGAAAAGTGTGGGGGGCATTTGTATTCAGCCCCCTTTACTATGATACCCCTAACTAACATCTAGTGGAACCAATTGCCTTCAGAAGTCACCTAATTAGTACACAATTCTGTCTCTGAGCTCTTCAGGCAGTTCCTTTGACCTTATGATTCTCATTTGCCCTGACATGCACTGTGAGCTGTAAGGTCTTATATAGACAGGTGTGTGGCTTTCCTAATCAAGTTCAATCAGTATAATCAAACACAGCTGGGCTCAAATGAAGGTGTAGAACCATCTCAAGGATGATCAGAAGAAATGGACATCACCTGAGTTATATATATGAGAGTCACAGCAAAGGGTCTGAATACTTAGGACCATGTGATATTTTCTTTTTTAATAAATCTGCAAATATGTCAACAATTCTGTGTTTTTCTGTCAATATGGGGTGCTGTGTGTACAATATGGGGTGCTGTGTGTACAATATGGGGTGCTGTGTGTACAATATGGGGTGCTGTGTGTTCATTAATGAGGAAAAAAATGAACTTAAATGATTTTAGCAAATGGCTGCAATATAACAAAGAGTGAAAATTTAAAAAAAAAAAAAATTTAAGGGGATCAGAATACTTTCCGTCCCCACTGTATATATATATAAATATATATATATATATATATATATATATATATATATATATATATATATATATACACAGTGCCTTGAAAAAGTATTCATACCCCTTGCGATTTTCCATATTTTGTCATGTTACAACCAAAAACGTAACTTTATTTTATTGGGATTTTATGTGATAGACCAACACAAAGTGGCACATAATTGTGAAGTGGAAGGAAGAAAAAAAAATATAAATATATATATATATATATATATATATATATATATATTGTGATACAGTCTATTGGCCATTAGTAAATCCATCCTATGGATACATCCTGAACATATATAGACAGGGAGACATAAATCTTCATACCAGAACGCTGTGTCATGGAGCCCCAGAATCTTCATAAACTCTTTCAGCTTTTTTTCTTTTTCGGCTACGATATAAGCTGCCGGTGAGCAGCCAAATGGCAAGAAGGCCATGGCAAGGCATATTGACATGAGGGCATGGTAGTAGCTGTCCACTTCAACCATCGGCAGCTTCTCCATTATCGTGACCTTTGTCCTCGTCAGCTCCCTCCAGGCCGAGTGATTGGTCTTCAGCTGGAATCAAGACAAAAACATGAGTGTTATTTTCTGCATTAATATAAAGGAACAACAAAGTATGAATCCCTTGCCAGAGAACTGAACAGTCCAGTCCCTGTACCAAAGGAGCTTACGATCCATTGTCCTGCAGCTATACAGGCATACACCCTGTAGCTTCCCGCATGGACTCTCTGGTGGGATAACCTGTGTCTTCTCTTACCTTACAGAGCCTTATTACCAGACTCTGTACTCAAATACTTTTTCTTATTGGTTTACGTTTAGGGAAAACATAGACTGAGGTCATGAGAAAAGAAGAGAGAGCCAGACGGAGAGATAAGAAGATGGAGAGAGAGGAAGAGAAGGAGAGAAGAAGAGAGGGAGAGAAGGAGAGAATGGAGTAAAAATGAGAAGAAGAGAGGGAGAGAAGGGAGAAAAAAAGAGAAGAAAAGAGGAGATAAGGAGAGGGGGAGAAGAAGAAGAAGAGAGAAGAAAAAAGGGGGAGAGAGAGAGAAAAAGGAAGAGAGGAAGAAAGGGAGAGAATGAGCAAAGGAGAAAGGAAAGGGAGAGAGGGAGCGAAGAAAAGAGGGAGAGGGAAGGAGAGAGGGTGGAGAGAGAGGGGGGAGAGAGAAAGAGAGAGGGAGAGAGAGAGAGAGAGAGAGGGAGGAAGTAGAAGGAAAGAGGAAGAGAGAGAGAGAGCAGAAGAGACGGAGAGAGAAGAAAAAGGGGAGAGAAGGGCAAAGGAGAGAGGAAAGGGAGTGAAAAAAAAAGATAAGAGGAGGGGGAGAAAAGCAGAGAGGGAGAGAAGAAGATAAGGAGAAAGGGAGAGAAGAAAATAGGGGGAGAAAAAGAGAGGGGGAGAGAGAGAGAGAAAGAGAAGGAGAGAGGAAGAGAAGAAGGAGAGAAGAAGAGAAGGAAAGAAGGGAGAAGAAAAGAGGAGATAAGGAGAGGGGGAGAAGAAGAAGAGAGGGAGAGAAGTAGAGAAAGAAAGAAGGAGTGAGGGCGAGAAGAAGAGAAGAGAGGGAGAGAAGAGGAAAAGAGAGAAGAAGAGAGGGAGATAAGGAGACAGAAGAAAAAAGAGAGAGAGAGAAAAATGAAGAGAAGAAGAAAGGGAGAGGGGGAGTGAAGGAGAGAAGAAAGAGAGAAAAAAAGAGAAGAAGAGAAGAGGAAATGAGAGGGGGACAAAAGCAGAGAGAGAGAGAGAAAAAGCAAGGAAGATATGGAGAGAGGGAGCGAAGAAAAGAGGGAGAAAAAAAGAGAGGGACAGAGAGAGGGGAGAGAGAGAGAGAGATAGAGAGAGAGAGGAAGGAGAAGGAAAGAGGAAGAGAGAGAGAGAGAGAAAGAAAGAGAGAGAAAGCGGAAGAGATGGAGAGAGAAGAAAAAAGGGAGAGAAGGGCAAAGGAGAGAAGAAAGGGAGTGAAAAAAAAAGATAAGGGGAGGGGGGAAAAGCAGAGAGGGAGATAAGAAGAGAGGAAGATAAGGAGAAAGGGAGAGAAGAAAAGAGTCAGAGAAGAAGAGAGAGAGAGAGAGAGAGAGAGAGAGAAAGAGAAGGAGAGAGGAAGAGAAGAAGAAGAGATAGAGAGAAGATGAGGGAGAAAAGAAACGAGGGAAAGAGAGGGGGAGAAAAGAAGAGAGGGAGAGCAGAAGTGGAGGAGAGAAGGAGAGAAGAGAGGCAAAGAAGAAGAGAGGGAGATAAGGAAAGGGGGAGAGAAAGGCCTTTACCTTTATTATGGCGGAATCAATGCAGGCTTGCAGGTGTGTGAATCCAGAATAATGGTACTGAGCCGCATCACACCGAGAGGAGAAGCAATGTTCTGACAAAGAAAACAAACACAGAGCATAAACAGTATACACATATAGTATAGTATAGTATAGTATACACACATAGTATATTTTTTTGCCACCATCCGCTCTAAATCTATAGATGGAAATGAGGCCGAACCTCGTCCTGTGAGTCAGATAAAGACACTTAGTACTGGATCCCTGTCATTCCCTCTTATGTGAATTAGGAATTGAGGCACCTCATCACAATATTGAAGCCTAAATACAAGTTTATTCCAATGAAAGTTTGCAAAGCCAACGCTTTTTATGGGCTGTAAATCTGCCCCCTTCATCAGGGTTTGGAAATAATGAAACAATGTAAGTGGATTCAATAATCAATCTATATTTGGATATTATTGAATTAAGTTTACACAGCAATCCATCAGCAACTGGTATCACCATGCATTCCCTCCTTCATGTCCTTCTTCTTGCCTTCCACACATAGAAGCGATCAGGGCCAATCATTTACATTCCTGCTCCAACCCCTCTGCTCTCTACCAATAAAAACCTGACAGCTCCCAGAAAAGATATTTGATTGGTGTGCTGAGCCTGTCAATCCTCCATTCTACCACCCTTATCCCTCTGATCAATATTTATTTCTGTATGTTGTAGATCTCCTCTTGGCTGCTATGATGGGGCCTACCACATATACCTGAGATTTCTTCTCCTTACCTTAACAAACTGAAATTGGGAAGCCCCACCCTTCTCTCTAAGCTCCACCTGTTATGACATCACAATTAACCTGCAGCTCTATGACATTAGTAGGTGAAGTGTGGGAACTCCGGGAAATCTGAACCATACCTTGTATGTACAAAGTTGACTTTGGGATGAAGAAGGGGAAGAACATGAGCTTGTAGGACATGGGGTCTTCAAATTTGACGCCAACAAAGTGCAGAAAGGAAGAGCTGGCGGCCTTTAAACTCTCCTCATTGTGATAGGGCACAATATCCACATCTGCAAAACCAGAAAGGGAGGTCATTGCCGTCCAGCATTTGACTATTATTTGAGATGCAAAATGGAACTAAATTAGTAAATCTGGTCTCTTCTAAAACAGTGCCGTCCCTTCAATTACATGAAAATTTGTGATGCTTTATAAAACAAGGGCAAAAACATCATTGTAATGCAAATGACTTATGGCACTTGTCTATTTTTAAAAGGTGCAACAGGAAACTGAGATTGCAAAAAAAAAAAGGGGAAGTTTAAAAAAAAAAAACCTTGCGGGAAGGTTGCTCACTGCCATCAGAGGTCTAAGGAAGCATTCACATGAATATATCAGGTCATTTATTTAGAGCCCAACGCCAACCAAATTATTTTTTTAGAATTTTACAGAGTGAGAGAGAGTGACCATTTACGTTGATTTTTTATTTCTGTCTGTGACCCCATTGGAGAGCTTTTCCCTCACTTCCTGTCCCTGAGACCCCCATACAAGAAATGGGAGGAACTGCTGTCACTGGGACAGAAAGGAACAGATGGCAAAGGAAACATTGTTAGAAGTTCTAACCCTTCCTCCTGTAAAATAAAATCTTTAATCTTGGACCTTGGTCTTTGACAATTAGGTTATGCAGCCACCTTCAGGTGATTGGACAATAGCAAACAAAGCTGTAAGGACAGCCCTAGCATAACTCCTCCCACTCCCAGTAAGACTCTGTTTTGTAGCAAGTAACAAGGAGTGAATCACTAGACCCATGGGCGACCAAGAGAGTCTGTATGTCCCATACACCTAGAATGTTTAGGTGCAGCAGTCTGGAGTAAAACTGGGGGAACAGTACAGCCGTACCCTGAATCCTTATGGGGAAAAAATGGAGGTTCTTGGACCCTAGACCAGTGGTTCTCAACCTCAGTCCCCCCAACGGACCATGTTTTGGGAACTTCCCTTAGATAAAATAGCTCTTATCAATACCATGTCATTGATATAGATTTAAAGCAGCTGTGCAAAGTAAAGGAAAACCTGAAAACATGGCCTGTTGGGGGAGATTTGAGGCCTGAGGTTGAGAACCGCTGCCCTAGACTACAAACATATGAGCGGAGGAAGAGGAGCTTGCCCTGGAGAAGAAAGACCCTGGACTGGGCCGAATCCAAGACTAAGTACTCCAAGCAATGAGCCAGTTCCAGCGTCAATTTCTAGAAATTGATGGATCCATCTGAGTCTCTGCCGAGTTTGCATTTTCTACTGGACATTGGCTGACAGAACCTGGACTGGCTGTTCCTTTAGCAGGAGATCATCCACATATCCCAACTATGAGGATACAGTGCACCCGGAAAGTATTCACAGCGCTTCACTTTCTCCACATTTTGTTATGTTACAACCTTATTCTAAAATGGATTAAATTCATGATTTTCCTCAAAATTCTACAAACAACCCCCCATAATGACACTGTGAAAGAACACGAAATGAAGTCCAAGGAGTTGCCTGTAGACCTCTGAGACAGGATTGTATTGAGGCACGGATCTGGGGAAGGGTACAGAAACATTTCTCCAGCATTGAAGGTCCCAATGAGCACAGTGGCCTCCATCATCCATAAATGGAAGAAGTTTGGAACCACCAGGACTCTTCCTAGAGCGGGCCGCCCGGCCAAACTGAGAGATCGGGGGGAGAAGGGCCTTAGTCAGGGAGGTGACCAAGAACCCGATGGTCACTCTGACAGAGCTCCAGTGTTTCTCTATGGAGAGAGGAGAACCTTCCAGAAGAACAACCATCTCTGCAGCACTCCTGCTGATCAGACGGAAGCCACTCCAAAATAGAAGGCACATGACAGCCCGCCTGGAGTTTGTCAAAAGGCACCTGAAGGACTCTCAAGACCATGAAAAACATAATTCTCTGGTCTGATGACACAAAGATTGGACTTTTTGGCCCGAATGGCAAGCGTCATGTCTGGAGGAAACCAAGTACCGCTCATCACCTTGCCAATACCATCACTACAGTGAAGCATGGTGGTGGCAGCATCATGCTGTGGGGATGTTTTCAGCAGCAGGAACTGGGAGACTAGTCAGGATCGAGGGGAAAGGTGAATGCAGCAATGTACAGAGACATCCTTCATGAAAACCTGCTCCAGAGCGCTCTGGACCTCAAACTGGGGTGAAGGTTCATCTTCCAACAGGACAACGACCCTAAGCACACAGCCAAGATAACAAAGGAGTGGCTACGGGACAACTCTGTGAATGTCCTTGAGTGGCCCCAGCCAGAGCCCAGACCTGAACCCGATTGAACATCTCTGGAGAGATCTGAAAATGGCTGTGCACCGACGCTCCCCATCCAACCTGATGGAGAGCTTGAGAGGTCCTGCAAAGAAGAATGGGAGAAACTGCCCAGAAATAGGTGTGCCAAGCTTGTAGCATCATATTCAAAAAGACTTGAGACTGTAATTGGTGCCAAAGGAGCTTCACCAAAGTATTGAGCAAAGGCTGTGATACTTATGTACATGGGAGGAGCCTGTGATACTTATGTACATGGGAGGAGCCTGTGATACTTATGTACATGGGAGGAGCCTGTGATACTTATGTACATGGGAGGAGCCTGTGATACTTATGTACATGGGAGGAGCTGGTGATACTTATGTACATGGGAGGAGTCTGTGATACTTATGTACATGGGAGGAGCCTGTGATACTTATGTACATGGGAAGAGCCGGTGATACTTATGTACATGGGAGGAGCCTGTGATACTTATGTACATGGGAGGAGCCTGTGATACTTATGTACATGGGAGGAGCCTGTGATACTTATGTACATGGGATATGACTCGTTTTCTAATTTGCAAGAATTTCAAACTAACTTCTTTCACATAAAATTTTGAGGAAAATAATGAATTTAATCCTTTTTGGAATAAGGCTATAACATAACAAAATGTGGAAAAAGTGAAGCGCTGTGAATGCCTAGGACAGTTGTAGGCTCCGTGTAAAGTAATCCTATGGCGGTGAGTGACGTTTTGGTTTTTTTTGCTAATTATTCACCTCTAAATTTATCCATGGTGTGATCGCTCTACCTAATGCTGGGAAGAATCGCTGGCTGTGTGATTGCTAATTATCATTGTTTCCTCAAGTGACCGGATTCCATTGTACGGGGACACCAGGCTCTGGGTACAATGTCCCCCTCATGTCACATAAAGATGTTTTCTGCCCATTATTCCAACAAACAGTTATCTAGAAGGCTAATGGAACTGCAAAAGTCCTGAAAGGGGAACTACAATGGTGTTGGGTTCATTTTATTTTACATTTTCTTGAATTATGAGTAAAATCCCTCAGTACAGGACACACAGGATCTAATATGAAGCTATCTTTAGGTGACACTGGCAAAAAAAAAGCATCTGCGGGGACATCCCCCCTAATAACCCTTCCTATTCCCAGCAGGCACAGCACAGCCCCCTATCAGGGCTGGGACAAGGTGGGGGGGGCAGGGGGGATAGTCGCCCCAGGAGCATCAGGCACGCTCCAGTGGCAGGCAACTATAAAGCAAGAAATTGGGGCAGTGCACACTCCATGCCAACTATGGGCAGCTGGAGCTGGGGGCACAGAATGGGCACAGGGCGGTACACCCATTCTACGGCATTCATTAGACGTGGGGGGGGGGGGGCGCAGCTCTACAACCTTGCCCTGGGTGCTGGAATAATCTGTCACGGTACTGCCCCTATATAACCCCTCCCACTCCCAGCAGGAGCAGCCACTATTATAACTCCTCCCACTTTCAGCAGGGGCATCCGCTATTATAACCCCTCCCACTCCCAGCAGTGGCATCCTCCATTATAACCCCTCCCGCTCCAATCAGGGGCATCCGCCATTATAACCCCTCCCACTCCCAGCAGTTGCATCCGCCATTATAACCCCTCCCACTCTCAGCAGGGGCATCTGCCATTATAACTCCTCCCACTTCCATCAGGGGCATCCGCCATTATAACCCCTCCCACTCCCAGCAGTGGCATCCTCCATTATAACCCCTCCCGCTCCAATCAGGGGCATCCGCCATTATAACCCCTCCCACTCCCAGCAGTTGCATCCGCCATTATAACCCCTCCCACTCTCAGCAGGGGCATCTGCCATGATAACTCCTCCCACTTCCATCAGGGGCATCCGCCATTATAACTCCTCCCACTTCCATCAGGGGCATACGCCATTATAACTCCTCCCACTTCCATCAGGGGCATCCGCCATTATAACCCCTCCCACTCCCAGCAGGGGCATTCGCCATTATAACCCCACCTACTTCCAGCAGGGGCACCCGCCATTATAACCCTCCCACTCCCATCAGGGGCACCCGCCATTATAACCCCTCCCACTCCCACCAGGGGCACCCGCCATTATAACCACTCCCACTCCCATCAGGGGCATCCGCCATTATAACCCCTCCCACTCCCATCTGGGGCATCCGTCATTATAACCCCTCCCACTCCCATCAGGGGCATCCGCCATTATAACCCCTCCCACTCCCATCAGGGGCATCCGTCATTATAACCCCTCCCACTCCCAGCAGGGGCATCCGCCATTATAACCCTGCCCACTCCCAGTTAGCCTCAGTTTTGTATCTTATTTGGAGATAATAACAAAGAGGAACTGAGAGCTAACGCCACAATGCAGGTCACATCTGTGGACTACAAAACACCTTTCCCACTATGTTAAGGAAGTGAAGCGCGGTGTGCTGTAGTCCAGATCAGGAGTGAGGAGCCTAGGGTGACAACCCTGCTCTCCATAGATACAGTACAGTGAACTAGCGTTGTCACCCTAGGAAAGGAAGTATGTTACTGGCAGGATCATCACAAAAAAAGGCATAAAAAAATTTCGGATGATGATTATATTGTTATATTCTTTCTATTCTATTGTATTTTTTTCTATTCTATTATTTTATTTTCTATTCAACTATTTTCTTTTCTAGTCTATTCTAATGTATTCTATTTGAATTTAAATTTCAGAAGATGGTTATATTCTTTCTATTTTATTATTTTCTGTGCTATTCTATTCTAATCTATTCTTTTATTTTCTATTCTATTCTAATCTATTCTTTTCTATTCTATTTCAATTTTGGGAAATGGTAATATTTTTTATTCCAGAAATAGAATAGATTCTATTCTATTTGTTGTTTTTTTTTCTTTTCTATTCTATTCTATTCTATTCTTTTCTATTTTATTTTTCTATTCTATTTGGATTTAAAATTATTATAAGTGATATTCTTTCTATTTTACTCTATTCTCTTGTTTTTTTCTATTCAATTCTTTTCTATTCTATTTTCTATTCAAATTTGGATTTATTCTGTTCAAAATTCAAATTTCAGAAGATGATTATCCCTTTCATGACTAAGCCTATTTTTGAAATTTTGTGTTTACAAGTTAAAATCCATATTTTTTGCTAGAAAATTACTTAGAACCCCCAAACATTATATATATTTTTTAGCAGAGAATCTAGAGAATAAAATGGAGATTGTTGCAATATTTTATATCACACGGTATTTGTGCAGCGGTGTTTTAATCGCAAATTTTTGGAAAAGGGACAATTCCACAAATTTTAAAAAATCCAAACAGTAAAGTTACCCCAATTTTTTTGTATAATGTGAAAGATGATGTTACGCCGAGTAAATAGATACCAAACATGTCATGCTTTATAATTGCACGCACTCGTGGAATGGCGACAAACTGTGGTAGCTATGAATTTCCATAGGCGATGTTTTAAATTTTTTTTACGGTTACCAGGTTAGAGTTACAGAGGAGGTCTAGGGCTAGAATTATTGCTCTCGCTCTGACGATTGCGGCGATACCTCACATGTGTGATTTGAACACCGTTTACATATGCTGGCGTGACTTCCGTATGCGTTTTCTTCGCTGCGCGAGCTCGCAGGGACGGGGGCGATTTAAAAAAAAAATTTATTTTATTTATTTTATTTATTTTTATACTTATAAATTGTGTTTAAAAAAAATGTTTTTTTTTTAACTTTTATTGCTGTCACATCCCTTGTGACAGTAATAGGTGGTGACAGGTACTCTTTATGGAGGGATCGGGGGTCTAAAAGTCCTCCGATCCCTCCTTTGCACTGCAAAGTATTCAGATCGCTGAAAACGGCGATTCTGAATACTGTGTATTTTTTTTAATTCGGCGCCATTGGCAGCCGAGTAAACGGGAAGTGACGTCATACCCCCGAAAGCCGAGTATGCAGATGTGCGTACTGTCGGCGGGAAGGGGTTATATTCTATTGTTTTTTTTTTCCTTTTCTAATCTATTCTATTCCTTTATTTTATATTCTATTTTATTCTGTTCTTTTATTTTCTATTCTATGTTGTTCTGTTTTACTCTTTTATTTTTTATTCTATTCTAATCTATTCTTTTCTATTCTATTTGAATTTTGGGAAATGGTAATATTTATTATATTCTATTGTTTTTTTTTTTTTTTTCTATTCTATTCTATTCTTTTCTATTCTATTTAAATTCAAAATTATTCTAGGTGATATTCTTTCTATTCTACTCAATTCCATTGTTTTTTTTCTATTCAATTCTTTTCTATTCTATTTTCTATTCAAATTCAAATTTATTCTGTTCAAAATTCGAAATTCAAATTTGGATTTATTCTGTTCAAAATTCAAATTTCAGAAGATGATTATATTCTATTTTATTCTATTGTTTTTTTTTCTAATCTATTCTATTCCTTTATTTTCTATTCTATTTTATTCTGTTCTTTTATTTTCTATTCTATTTTGTTCTGTTTTACTCTTTTATTTTCTATTCTATCCCTTTTTATTTTCCATTTTACTTTTTTCTATTGTTTTATTTTGTATTCTGTTCTGTTTCACTCTATTATATTCTATTATTTTATTTTATTTTCTATTATTTTCTATTCTTTTCTATTCTATAACTTTCTACTCCATTCTATTCTTTTCTTTCTATTCTATTCCTTTATTTTCTATTCAGTTTTTTTCTCTTTGGAAATTCAAATTTGATTTGAAAATGATTTTAATTTGATTTTAAAATGATTCGAATTCGATTTGAAAAGGAATTTGAATTCGATTTGAAAAGAATTTGAATTCGAATTTTGTCTGAAATTGCGCTTATTTATTTTCTATTCTATTTTGTTCTGTTTTACTCTTTTATTTTCTATTCTATCCCTTTTTTATTTTCTATTTTACTTTTTTCTATTGTTTTGTTTTGTATTCTGTTCTGTTATACTCTCTTATATTCTATTATTTTATTTTCTATTCTATTATTTTCTATTCTATAACTTTCTACTCCATTCTATTCTTTTCTTTCTATTCTATTTCTTTATTTTCTATTCAGTTTTTTTCTCTTTGGAAATTCAAATTTGATTTGAAAACGATTCTAATTCGATTTTAAAATGATTCGAATTCGATTTGAAAAAGAATTTGAATTCGAATTTTGTCTGAAATTGCGCTTATTTATTTTCTATTCGATTACTTTCTATTCCATTCTATTCTTTTCTTTCTATTCTATTCCTTTATTTTCTATTCAGTTTTTCAAATTTTATTTGAAAATGATTCGAATTTGATTTTAAAATGATTCGAATTCAATTTGAAAATGATTCGAATTTGATTTGAAAAAGAATTTGAATTTTGTCTGAAATTGCGCTTTCGTTTTTTTTGGATTTATATAAATTCCTTACAATTGTCATTCAGAAATTCAAATACATCCGAATTTTCAAATAACGAAAAATTAGTCCGAATTTCGATTCGGAATGAAGCGAACCGCACGTGTCTATTTGTGTTCCTGGGTTTAGATACATTGTACATATATGAGTGACACCCTTTACCTGATCCGAGACACGGCGCCCACGCCACGGCCATGATGTTCTCGGTGGTGTTGGTCACCGGCGTGTAGCCGATAGTCGGCAGCGGACTTATCTCCAGATCGCTGAGCATATCATTGGGGGAGGCTTCGTAATATTTATTCGGCATGATCAGCACCAACAGCAGCCATATCTGCGACCAGATCAGCGGATAGAGGATTTCCTGCCAGAGAAGACACAAAGCAATCCAGTCAATGAGATCTCACTGCAGATTCAACGTCTTCATCTACAAATCCGTTTTCAATCTTTTTTATATCGGCCTTGAGTGAGCAAAGCCACTTCATTTTTGAGTTATTGGAGGAATGGGAGAAGGGTTAGAACCCCTGCCAAGTTATAATTTACAAGTAAAACGGTCTAAGAAGAGCGCCAAACCAATGGCAAAAGAGACCAACAGAGTCCTACTCTATATAAAATATGAATTCTAGGTATCGATATTTTGTATTTTGTTCCAGCTTGGACAAAGCTTAGTTATGTATATACCATACCTGCAGTGTTAGCGCTTCCACCGGCCGGCGTCTCCTCTTCCTGGTGCTTCACATCGGCTTCCCCTGCGACTCCTCCCTCCTCCTCCTCGGCCGCCAATAGGATCGGTTCTCCTCCCGGGCCAATCGGGTGACGGGTCTCAGGACCCACTTCCTGATTGGCCGGGAGGAGAATCGGGAGGACAATAGCCAATAATAATTCGCTATTGTCACACAACTGGTTGGGCTCGGGGCGAAGTGCTCTGCGCCCCGAGCCCACCCTTTTTTGAAGCCAATTAGAGCCTCAGGCTCTAATCACGTGCAATCTAAAAAAAAAACCCTCATTGGAATCCATGCGTCTGGTGCCCTGCATGTAGATTAGGCGGTCGGACGCATGGATTAGGGGGGCGGTGCCCCTGTGCCCAGCATTACGGGCCGCCACTGCATACCTGGTCGATGCACCGGAAGCTTGAAATCATTGAATTACTACACAGCTACTACAGCACTACACTACTACACCACTACACCGCTACTACAGCACTACACTACTACACCACTACACCGCTACTACAGCACTACACTACTACACTGCTACTACATCACTACACTACTACACCACTACACCGCTACTACAGCACTACACAGCTACTACACCACTACACTACTACACCACTACACAGCTACTACACCACTACACCACTACTACACCACTACACAGCTACTACACCACTGCACCGCTACTACAGCACTACACTACTACACCACTACATCACTACACCACTACACCGCTACTACAGCACTACACTACTACACCACTACACCGCTACTACACCACTACACTACTACACCACTACACAGATACTACACCACTACTACACCACTGCACCGCTACTACAGCACTACACCACTACTACAGCACTACATTACTACACCACTACACAGCTACTACACCACTACATTACTACACCACTACACTGCTACTACAGCACTACACTACTACACCGCTACTACAGCACTACATTACTACACCACTACACAGCTACACCACTACATTACTACACCGCTACTACAGCACTACACTACTACACCGCTACTACACGACTACACTACTACACAGCTACTACACCACTACACCACTACTACACCACTACACAGCTACTACACCACTGCACCGCTACTACAGCACTACACTACTACACCACTACACCGCTACTACAGCACTACATTACTACACCACTACACCGCTACTACAGCACTACACTACTACACCACTACACTACTACACCACTATTCCAGTGATCTCCACTAGCTTTCAGGTCCCGTGACCAGCGGCTACCCTGCTGCGTTTGTGAACCCAGGAGGTCAGCGGCCTGGAAACATTCGGAGAATGCTTTACGTTTCCTGAATGAATGCAAAGCATTCTCAGGTTGGATGAGGTGGAGAGATGGGGGGGGGCACATCACGGCTTCCGCCTCATCCAATCAGAGAAGGCGGCCTGCATTCATTCTGAAAACTTAAAGCACTACCTGAATGCTGCCTGTGCCCAGCAGCCACAATGCAGCAGGGCAGCCACTCAGCATGGGACTTGGAAGCTAGTGGAGATCACCGGAAGCAGCAGTGTAGTAGTGGTGCAGTAGCGGTATAGCAGCAGTGTAGTAGCAGTTATAGTAGTGGTGGAGTAATGGTATAGTAGCAGTGTAGTAGTATTAATAGTAGTGGTGCAGTAGCGGTATAGTAGCAGCAATAGTAGTGGTGTAGTAGCAGTATTATAGCGGTGTAGTAGTGCTATAGTAGCGGTGTAGTAGCAGTAATAGTAGTGGTGTAGTAGCAGTATTATAGCGGTGTGGTAGAGCTATAGTAGCGGTAATAGTAGTGGTGTAGTAGCAATATTATAGCGGTGTAGTAGTGGTGTAGTAGCAATAATAGTAGTGGTGTAGTAGCAGTATTATGGCGGTGTAGTAGTGGTGTAGTAGCAGTATTATAGCGGTGAAGTAGCAGCAATAATAATAGTGGGGTAGTAGCAGTATTATAGCAGTGTAGTAGTGATGTAGTAGAGGTGTAGTAGCTGTAATAGTAGTGGTGTAGTAGCAGTATTATAGGGGTGTAGTAGTGGTGTAGTAGCGGTGTAGTACCAGTAATAATAGTGGTGTAGTAGCAGTATTATAGCGGTGTAGTAGTGGTGTAACAGATGTAATAGTAGTGGTGTAGTAGCAGTATTATAGCCGTGTAGTAGTGGTGAGGTAGCAGTAATAGTAGTGGTGTGGTAGCAGTATTATAGCGGTGTAGTCGTGGTATAGTAGTGGTATAGTAGCAGTGTAGTAGCAGTAATAGTAGTGGTGTAGTAGCAGTATTATAGCCGTGTAGTAGTGGTGTAGTAGCAGTTATCGAAAGGGTGTAGCAGGGCTATAGTAGTCGTGTAGTAGCAGTATAGTCACAGTGTAGTAGCGGTGTCTACTTCCCTTGATTTCCAGCTTCAAGGAGCATAGGCCATGGAATGGGACATACATAGTTGCATTGATCCAAGCTGAAACAATGTATCTATGTAAAATATATTCATACCTGGAATTCTTTATTTTCATAACAAGATGTCATTGGAAAACCAACGTGTTCTGTGGCTCTGACTCCCTCCTCCCCTCTCCTCAGTGCCCCAATCTTGCACTAGTAAGGACTCAGATTGGGTCATAATTAGAATTAGTATTAAAAGAGATAATTAGAGCAAATAACAGGTTCAGTAGATGAACTGAGCAGGGCATTTCCTATCACAACGTAGAGATTTCTTCTCACTTCCTGTTGTGTCTCCAGAACAGGAAGTGAAGGGAAATCACCTCAACGGGACACAGACAGCAAACAATAAAGTGACAGGGGTTCGTTCTATCCCTCCCCCTACTCTACCTAAAACTTAAATAACACGTTCGGGCTTCATATACACTTTTAAATAACCCACATTGGTCCTGCCATGACAGTCCTTCCTGGTATAGGGTGACAACTGTCTCCCAACTGCGCTCCTGCGTTGCCTCCCCCCCCCCCCCCCCCCGGTGGAGTCTACAAACACCCATGACGAATCTCATTGCACAGGACTGTGAGATCTAAAGTAGACTCACTGTGCAATCAGACTGTAACGTACAATATGGAAAACTTAATTTTCTATATATATCCATTTTGCAGCAGGAGAAGTGAGACCTTCATGCGGATGGAAACACAGTCGGGAACCTCTGTCAGGCAGAGCCAGCAGGTGACTCAAGCCACCGGGCTCCGCCCAGAAATACAATATCAGTTCCGAGTGGATGAACCCTTTAAAAGGTTGCGGTTCCCTCTGTGTGGTCGGTGGAAAGACTGAGCCGTGTAATACGAACTCGTGTGCAGCATCGCGGCCAGATACTACGAGGAGGTAACTGATACTGCGCTCCGAGAGGGGGCAGGGGATGGTCTATAAACATCCACACGGCTAATGTGTGATCCGAGAACATCTCCTGCAACTGCGCATTATACCGACCCGATTCCCCCCCCCGCACAACACAGAAGAATTAACAACAAATGAAAAAAACTTGATTTGGATATCAACCAGTACTTGATGCTCTGGAGGACTTGTGTTGGGGGTCACACTGAGAAATATATAAACCCAAATGAACACCTTACAAGAGCCTCAACGTCACCTCGCTACTCCTCTACCCTACCGTCCAATGGTAAACCTCCACTGACAGCTGAGGATTTCTCATTGGATAGCGTTAAGTCTATAAACCCATATTAACAACTTACCTGATCCCAGACGTCACCCCACTACACCCCCATTGTACCGTCCAATGGCGAACCTCCACTGACCGCAGAGGATTTCTCATTGGATAGTGTGAAGTCTACAAACCCAGATGAACACCGTACATGTGCCCAGATGTCACCCCTCGACATGTCCATCACACCGTCCAATGGGTGACCCTCCACTGACCGCTGAGGATTTCTCACTGGATAGTATATAGTCTACAAACCCAGATGAACCACTTGCATAACCCCATGACACCTCCAATGCACCGTCCAATGGGCGACTCTTCACTGACAACTAAGGATTTCTCATTGAACAGTGTGATGTCTACAAACTCTGATGAACACCTTACATGAGCCTGGGCGTCACCTAGCTAAACCTCCATCGTAACGTCCAATGGGTGGCTTTCCAATGACTACTAAGGATTTCTCACTAGATAGTATGAAGCCTACCAACCCAGATTAACACCTTAAATGAGCTCAGACATCACCCCTTAACACTTCTATCACACCATTCAATAAGTGACTCTCCACTGACCACTAAGAATTTCTCAATGGACAGTGTGAAGTCTACAATCCCAAATAAAATGAACACCTTACCAGAGCCCAGACCTCACCCCGCTACACCTCCATCACACCGTCCAATGGCAAACCTCTACTGGCCGCTGAGGATTTCTCATTGGATAGTGTGAAGTCTACAAACCCAGATGAACACTTTACATGACCCCGGACATCACCCCACTCACACCGTCCAATGGGTGACTCTCAACTGACCGCTAAGGATTTCATGCTCGATAGTGTGGAGTCTACAAACCCAGATGAGTGCATTACATAAGCCCATGACACCTCCAACGCATCATCCAATGGGCGGCTGTCCACTGACAACAAAGGATTTCTCATTGGATAGTATGAAGTCTACAAATCCAGATGAACCTCTTACATAAGCCTGGACATCACCCTGCGACACCTCCAACGCATTGTCCAATGGGCAGCTGTCCATTGACCACCAAGGATTTCTCACTGGATAGTGTGAAGTCTACAAATCCAAATGAACACCTTACATGAGCCTGGACACAACCCCGCTACATCTCCATTGCACCGTCCAATGGCGAACCTCCATTCACTGCTAAGGATTTCTCATTGGACAGTGCGAAGTCTACAAACCCAGATGTACACCTTAAATGAGCCTGGACGTCACCCAGCTACACCATTCCATTGGCTACTAAGGATTTCTCACTAGATGGTATGAAGTCTACAAACCCAGATGAACATCTTACATAAGCCAAGACATCCATTAAACCATCCAAAGAGTGACCCTCTACTGATCGCTGAGGATTCTTCACTGGATAGTGTGTGACCTCTACAAGCCCAAATCAATACCTTAATGAGCCTGGACATCATCCCGCAACACCTCCATCACATCATCCAATAGGCAACTCTACACTGACCACCAAGGATGGATACGGTGAAGTCTACCAAACCCAGATAAAATCCTCACATTAGCCCGTATTTTACCCTGCTACACCTCCATCACACTGTCCAATGGCCGACTCTCCACTGACTGCTAAGGATGGATAGGGTGAAGTCTACCAAACCCAGATAAACCCCTTACATGAGCCTGAACATCACCCTATGACACCCCTATCACATTGTCCATTGGCCCACTCTACACTGACTGCCAAGGATATCGGGATGGAGTGCTAAATGTAGAGCAGACTTCTAGGACCATAGAAGGTGCACCAGGAACCCCGACCTGACAGAGAGCTGCCTCTGAAATTTGGATTTCAAACTAATCTTCTCCACGTTCGAGTCCAGCGCTCTACTGATGAACTATTTTTTTGATCAATACAAAGCAGACCCAGGGTGTAACCCCTCACCACGCCATTCAAGGCTTTAGATACACTTTGATCGCTCATAAGAGCTTACAACAACCAACCAATGTCCCTTCAAAAGTGACAGCGCTGTGTGGATGGGAATATTGAGGATTCGAGGCACCTGAGAAGATCTGGAACCCCCTGAGGAAGTTTAGGACATGCGGTGTACCTGCAATGTGTCCTTCTTCGTACGGCACTTGACCAGGTAATTTTTGTAGAGAAGGGTTTTGGTTTGCGCCCAGACGCCAACATCTTTCATCTCAGACGTCATTTTACAAAAATCTGTAAAAACAAACAACAAAAATGTTAAAGAGACCATTCAGGATTGCAGGTACAAGAAACAGTCAGTGAATACCAGAATATTACATGATTACTTGCAGTGTTTTTTTCTCTTCAGATGTTCCCATGAACTTACGAGAATATTTAAACTCAGAAGAGTCTGCACATCTAGCACATCGCCTACCTCCTTAAACATCATAGCCCCTCCTCTCCTGGGAGTATCTTAATTACTCTCTGTGCTGGCCCAGCTCCTCTGCCCTTCCTCTCACCTTCCTACATAAACATTTATGTAGTTGCGGGTAAGGAGTGCAGGGGAATACTACAGATTATAACTTGGGTGACAGCTCTGAGTCTGCGGGGGCTGCTGACATCACATCCAAGATGGCGGCACCCAGCAGCAGTCTCTGGGCTTTTGGATGTCTACACAAGAAAGGATTTTATAGGTAAATAACGAGAACAAAATATGTTAAATGTACATCTTATGGTGAGATTATTTGCCTGGTGACAGGGTCTCTTTAAGGAAGAGTTATTCTATTTACATTTTCCATTAATGGCCACTAGGTGTCCTCAGTCTGATGGTCAGCATCATTCAACCCCCTTCCTTTGAGTCCAGGTTATCCTGGACCCGCCCCCAGCCTGTGATTGGACAGCGAAAGGAGAAGCAGCATGGTGATGAGCAGGGGCGGACTGATAACTCATGGGGCCCCCGGGCAATAGGAGATTATGGGGCCCCTGGGCAATAGGAGATTATGGGGCCCCCAGGCAATCAGAGATTACGGGGCCACACAGTACACACACACAGTATACAATCACATGTACACACAGTATACACAGACAGATGTAAAAAAAAAACAGATTTATACATACTGTCCCTGGTTTTACTGAGGCTGGCAACCCTGATGGGGCCCCCTAGTGGCCCAGGGCCCTCGGGCAGTGCCCTAATCGCTCAATGGTCAGTCCGCCCCTGGTGATGAGGTCATCTCTACATCACTCTGCTCTCTCACTCAGTTGGTACATTCAGTAGCGCAGTACCAGAATGGTGCTCAGTCGGTACATTCAGTAGGGCAGTACAAGAATGGCGCTCAGGCAGTACATTCAGTGGCGCAGTACAAGAATGGAGCTTAGTCGGTACATTCAGTAGCACAGTACAAGAATGGCGCTCAGTCGGTACATTCAGTAGCACAGTACAAGAATGGCGCTCAGTCGGTACATTCAGTAGCGCAGTACAAGAATGGCGCTCAGTCTGTACTTTCAGTAGCGCAGTACAAGAATGGCGCTCAGTCGGTACATTCAGTAGCGCAGTACAAGAGTGGCACTTAGTCGGTACATTCAGTAGCATAGTACAGGAATGGCGCTCAGTCGGTACATTCAGTAGCGCAGTACAAGAGTTGCACTTTAACCCCGCGGTGCCGTAGAGAAATGCGCCTCCTTGTACATTAAATATAAATGAAATATCGCCCGGGAGTTTTGGCAGCTTTTCTGTGTTCTTGTTTATTCCGAACGCAATATGTAAGAATGGCGCTGTGGGTAAACATTGTGATGTGGAAGACGGCTCGCGGTTGACGCTGCCAGTGACAGATGGTGCAAGAAACGCTCAGGGCTCGCCGCGGGAAAAGCCCTAAATGGAAAGATGAGGGACTGGCGGCTCCCGCTCCTCATTCTACAGACCGAATAATCTTTCATCCAATTAATGAGCGGCGGGCTGTTCCTCCCAGTGAGGACTTTGTACTTGGCCTCGTATGGTGTTCATGTGTGCTCTGTGTTTTTTGTGAAAATAGTGCTCTGATAAACATTTGGGCAATTATTGTGGGGCCTTAAAAAAATTAACTAATGCAGGGATTGTACTGGCCCCTGCAGTCCCCTTTACGGCACCCCCCCCCTTTACTGCACCCCCCGATCAGACAGGTTAGATCCAGGCCTGAGGTTAATCATTCTGAAGTCCAAGATAACTAGGGGGGGCTCCTTGGGACTAAGAATGAAATGCGTAGGGTGGGGGCTCTAGGTAGGGACCTGCAGCATGGTTTGTAAGGCTGAATAAAATTAACTAAAGCGAGTAAAATTCATTCCTGGCATTGTATTCAAATGAGGACGGGCTCCTGAGGCTGACCCCAGTATGCCCCCGTCCCCCCCGGGCAAGGGGGAGTTTTGAAGCTTGCAGCAGTGAGGGTTTCAGTGACCTTCAAATATAAATGAAGTTCTTCTAATTGTATACTATCGACCAGAAGGGAGCAAATAAACAGTTGTATTATATACAATTATATACAATCTTTGTTTTATAAATAAATCATTAAAACAATAAAGGATTCCCAGAGCACCATGGGTTAGTTAAGGAAACAGAACTCTGCACTCTGTACGTAGCGCACTCCTGAACTCTGCACTATGTATGTAACGTACTCCTGAACTCTGCATTGTATATGTAGCGCGCTCCTGAACTCTGCACTCTGTACATAACACAATCCTGAACTCTTCACTCTGTACGTAGCACACTCCTGCACTCTGCACATAACACCCTCCTGAACTCTGCACATAACACACTCATGAACTCTGCACATAACACACTCCTGAACTCTGCACATAACACACTCCTGAACTCTGCACATAACACAATCCTGAACTCTGCACTCTGTACATAGCGCACCCCTAAACTCAGCACTCTGTACATAGCGCACTCCTGAACTCTGTACTCTGTACATAACACACTCCTAATCTCTGCACTCTGTACATAACACACCCCTGAACTCTGCACTCTGTACATAACACACCCCTGAACTCTGCACTCTGTACGTAGCATACTTCTGAACTCTGCACTCTGTACATAGCACACCTCTGAACTCTGCACTCTGTACATCCTTTAGCACACCCCCCTTGCACTCTGTACATATCACACTCCTGAACTCTGAACTCTGTATGTAACGCACCCCAGATACAACCGGCCCTTTGAGGGCAACCATGCTGCTGATGCGGCCTGCGATGAAGCTGAGTTTGACAGCCCTGCTATAGAGTGGCAGTTGAATAAAAGCTCTACGTGTGCTGGGGCTGCTGACATCACATTCAAGATGGCGGCACCCAATGTCCTTTGGACTTCTACACAAGGGGGATTTCACAGGTAAATAACATGAATAAAATATGATAAGTGTACATATAAGCTTATGGGAAAGGGATGTTGTTGGGATGAATGGCGTGGTGACAGGGTTACTTTAACGGCCAGACTTCTCAGATAAATTGTGAATTTTCCAGTGACGTTGGGCTCTCTTTAAACCACAGGTTGTACTTTCCTTTTCCTTTGTACATTCTCTGGCCGTAAAGTCACAGAATTCTGAGTGCAGCCAATCACAGGGGTCTCAGGTGAGCGGTCTGACTCTGAGCCCAGACGGACGCAGTGACACCAACCGCGGAGGGCGGAGCAGAAAGCAGCATCAATATGCCCCAAAGTATCCCGTCTTCTGGTCTCCAGAGCCCTGAACTCTAAAAATGGTTTCCTGTTACAGTAACTGCGCCAAAATCCATCTTGCACAGATCAGGAAGACGATAATGGACTCGACTTTCAGGAACGCAGCCAGACGGATCATTAATTTTGTGTTTTACTGAACTCATCAAAACTCCAACCGGTCCAAGAATAAAAATAGGTAGATGGGTAATGAGCGCTGGGGTGAGATGACAGCGGAGGATTCATGTAAGGACACAGCTTTGTGAAATCAATAGGAAACCGCCATTATTACCGGGACTCTGCCTCCAGTGCTGATATGTTTTCTGATCAATTTTGCAAGAAAAGGGACCTCTGGGTTAAAGACAACCGCAGGAAACATAAAGTAGAGCCCTAAGGCTTCACACATTATAGGAACGCGTGCTTTATGGCAACACGTTACTTTGTTGGCGAAATGCGGTGACGTTCATTCATTCTGCAATTCCAAATCGCACCCCAATGCACCTTCCGTGGATGTATTGGGGTGCAACTTCAACGCGTTAGTGAACCTGGACAGTTCATTACAAGGAATTGGCTATCCATGGTGGATAATGGACCTTTCCTGATCATTGTAAAAAGAAATCTGGCCCAAAGTAATGGAAAGTTGTTTTTTTTAACTGTAAATTTCTTACCATATGCACCCCCCCCCCCCCCCAAAAAAAAGAACCAAGAAAAACTCTACTCCTGGCGTTAATGGAGATATCACATATGTGTGCGATATTTGTTGTCTGATCCCGAAGTACGGCCCAAAAACAATAGTACATATTTTGCTTTTTTGTTTATCCTATCTAAACACAGTGACCCTAAAACTGACCCTAACACTCACTGACAATGACATGAACCCTAACACTGACACCAACCCTAACACTGACCCTGACACTGACACTCACTGACACTGACACTAACCCTAACACTAACCCTAACACTGACACTCACTGACAATGACATGAACCCTAACACTGACACTAACACTAACACTAACCCTAACACTGACACTCACTGACAATGACATGAACCCTAACACTGATCCTAACACTCACTGACATGAACCCTAACACTAACCCTAACACTGACACTCACTGACAATGACATGAACCCTAACACTGATCCTAACACTCACTGACATGAACCCTAACACTTACACTAACCCTAACACTAACCCTAACAATGACACTAACCCTAACACTAACCCTAACAATGACACTAACCCTAACACTAACCCTAACAATGACACTAACCCTAACACTGACACTTATGCCCCGTACACACGGTCGGATTTTCCGACGGAAAATGTGTGATAGGACCTTGTTGTCGGAAATTCCGACCGTGTGTGGGCTCCATCACACATTTTCCATCGGATTTTCCGACACACAAAGTTGGAGAGCAGGATATAAAATTTTCCGACAACAAAATCCGCTGTCGGAATTTCCAATCGTGTGTACACAAATCTGACCGACAAAGTGCCACGCATGCTCAGAATAAATAAAGAGATGAAAGCTATTGGCCACTGCCCCGTTTATAGTCCCGACGTACGTGTTTTACGTCACCGCGTTCAGAACGATCGGATTTTTTCGACAACTTTGTGTGACCGTGTGTATGCAAGACATGTTTGAGCCAACATCCGCCGGAAAAAAATCCATGGATTTTGTTGTCGGAATGTCCGAACAAAGTCCGACCGTGTGTACGGGGCATAACACTAACCCTAACACTGACACTAACCCTAACCCTAACACTAACCCTAACACTGACACTAACCCTAATGCCGCGTACACACGGTCGGACTTTGTCTACAAAAGTCCAACGGACGCTGACGGACTAAAGCTGGCTGGTAATCCGATCGTGTGTGGGCTTCTCCGGACTTTCAACGTACTTTTTTAGCCTCAAATCCGACGTACTTTAGATTTGAAACATGCTTCAAAATCTTTACTTCGTAACTACGACGGACCCCGAAATCCGCTCGTCTGTGTGCTAGTCCGACGGACAAAAAGCCACGCTAGGGCACCTATTGGCTACTGGCTATGAACTTCCTTATTTTAGTCCGGTGTACGTCATCACGTACGAATCCGTTGGACTTTTGTGTGGTCGTGTGTAGGCAAGTCCGTTCGTTAGAAAGTATGCCGCAAGTCCGCCGCAAGTCCGCCGAAAGTCTGCCGGAAGTCTGTCGGACAGGCTGTCTGACTTTTGTAGACGAAAAGTCCGACCGTGTGTACGCGGCATAACACTAACCCTAACACTCACTGACACTGACATGAACCCTAACACTGAAACTAACCCTAACACTAACCCTACCACTGACACTGACCCTAACACTCACTGACACTGACATGAACACTTATGCCGCGTACACACGGTCGTACTTTTCGTCTACAAAAGTCCAACGGACGCTGACGGACTAAAGCTGGCTGGTAATCCGATCGTGTGTGGGCTTCTCCGGACTTTCAACGTACTTTTTTAGCCTCAAATCCGACGTACTTTAGATTTGAAACATGCTTCAAATCTTTACGTCGTAACTACCCCGAAATCCGCTCGTCTGTGTGCTAGTCCGACGGACAAAAAGCCACGCTAGGGCACCTATTGGCTACTGGCTATGAACTTCCTTATTTTAGTCCGGTGTACGTCATCACGTACGAATCCGACCGACTTTTGTGTGGTCGTGTGTAGGCAAGTCCGTTCGTTAGAAAGTAGGCCGCAAGTCCGCCGCAAGTCCACCGAAAGTCTGCCGGAAGTCTGTCGGACAGGCTGTCCGACTTTTGTAGACGAAAAGTACGACCGTGTGTACGCGGCATAACACTGACACTAACCCTAACACTGACACTAACCCTAACACTAACACTGACCCTGACACTCACTAACGCTGACCCTAACACTGACTCTCACACTAACACTGACTCTCACTGCCACTAACACTGACACTAATGCTGACACTGACCCTAACACTGACACTCACTTCCACTAACACTGACACTAACCCTAACAACTGACATTGACCCTGAAGCACTGTTCACACGTGGGCGATCTGGATTGCGGCGAAACACGGAACGCGTTTGTGATGCCATTATTTCTTATGGCACCCTAAACGAGGGGCGGTTTTTCCACAATTGTTAAGCAACAAATCGCTCTACAATCGCAGCAAAAATCACAGTTTTTAGAGTGGAGGGAGGCCCCTTCAAATGAATGGTGCCACTCCAAAAATGCCACACTAAAAAAAACAAAAAAAAAGCTATAAAAAAAAAAAAAAACGAGCTGCGGCAGCTGTTGCTTGCAGATTGCTCAGGTGTGAATGTAGCCTAACACTGACACTGATCCCAACACTCACTGACCCGAACCCGGACCCTACACTGACACCAACACCCTCAGGGCCGCTGATAAAGCAGTGCAACTTGTCCTGTTGTACTGGGCACAGGCCTCATCAGCTAAATGGGGGGGGGGGGGGGGGTTGGGCAGGGCAGCTTTATTGTTAATTTCTGCATAAATAAAAAAAATAGATTTTACTAGACCAGACACCCCACTCATACTTGCTTACCAGGGCTTACATTTCCCTCGGCTCCATCACATCAACAGCGGGGCCTAGGGGGTGGGAACAAAGAAGGAACTTTTTTCATTTTCGAGGCGTAGATGGATAAAGTCAGTGCCGATGTTCCTCTGCACCTCAGGGGGGGTGTAGGAAGGGTTAGGGGCACCATCAGGAAGATTGTATGGGTCCCCATGATTTTCAACTGCAGCCCTGCTGACCCTGACCCTAACACTCACTGACCCTGACCCTAACATTCACTGACCCTGACCCTAACACTCACTGACCCTGACTTTCCCTGACACTAACACTCACTGACCCTGACACTAACACTGACTGACCCTGACACTAACACTAACACTGACTGACCCTGACACTAACAATGACTAACCCTAACACTGGCACTCACCGACCCTGACCCTAACACTGACTGACCCTGACACTAACACTGACTAACCCTAACAGTGGCACTCACCGACCCTGACCCTAACACTGACTGACCCTGACACTAACACTGACTGACCCTGACACTAACACTGACTGACCCTGACACTAACAATGACTAACCCTAACACTGGCACTCACCGACCCTGACCCTAACACTGACTGACCCTGACACTAACACTGACTAACCCTAACATTGGCACTCACCGACCCTGACCCTAACACTGACTGACCCTGACACTAACACTGACTGACCCTGACACTAACACTGACTGACCCTGACACTAACAATGACTAACCCTAACACTGGCACTCACCGACCCTGACCCTAACACTGACTGACCCTGACACTAACACTGACTAACCCTAACAGTGGCACTCACCGACCCTGACCCTAACACTGACTGACCCTGACACTAACACTGACTGACCCTGACACTAACACTGACTAACCCTAACAGTGGCACTCACCGACCCTGACCCTAACACTGACTGACCCTGACACTAACACTGACTTTCCCTGACACTAACACTGACTGACCCTGACCCTAACTATGGCAATCACCGACACTGACCCTGACTGACCCTGACACTAACACTGACTGACCCTGATCCTAACAGTGCCACTCAATGACCCTGACACTAACACTGACCCTGACAGTCACTGACATTGACCCTAACACTGACATTTACTGACACTCGCTGTCACTGACGCTGATACTAACACTGACACTCACTGACACTGCGGCCGCATGCACACAGACACAGACATTAACCCTAACACTGGCACTCACAGACCCTGACACTACGGTCTCATGCACAATAGACATTTAGCCAATGTGCCTCCGATTGCAGCATTTTTGAGGGCGCCCCAAACCAACTGCAAGCAACCTGTTAAAGTCTATGAGAGGATGAATGCTCCTGCAGTTGGATGGCACTAATGGCAGTATTGTGTGTAGAGGAAAGAATGCCCAGGACTCGGATTTGCTGCCAGCAGGGCACCTGTGCCTTCCCTCTGTATGAAAACGGCAGAATCGAAGGCACTGGGGCTAAGGCCACATTTACAGCGGCGATTGGGGCTGGTGTGAATTGTATTGGTAGGAATTAGAGATTCCTGCTGTGGCTCTGAGCGGCTCCGTGTGACCGCCAGACCACCAGCCCCGCTCACTATAATGACAGGTCGCTGGCAGCCGCACTTATTCACAGGTGTCCGCACTACCTGCGATGATCACTGCTGGACCCACTCTGTGTCTTAATACCCAAAGTCTATGAGGCTAGGTTCACCCTTGTGCGGGCAGGGCAGAATATTCATTTGAATGGGCTTCTGTGCCACCTAAAAACGCAGGGAAAAGGTCTCTGCTCCATTTCTGAAAGCACAGCCTGCACGAAAACCGCAAGTGCAGTGCGGGACGCCACACCGCAGTTTCCAGTGTGTGGGGGGCGCCATTAGAATTAGTGGCACCCCCATGCATCTCCTGAGCAGCAACATGTATTTCCATGCGGGTGGTTGTGGCTGTGGGAACAGGTGTGGTCCAGCAGCGACAATGACTGGCACAGGTGTGAACCTAGCCTGAAGTCTGATCACTAGAAAAACATACATTGGTTATTGACAGCGAGTGAAATAAGTATTTGACCCCCTTCGCAAAACATGACTTGGTACTTGGTGGCAAAACCCTTGTTGGCGATCACAGAGGTCAGACGTTTCTTGTAGTTGGCCACCAGGTTTGCACATCTCAGGAGGGATTTTGTCCTCTTTGCAGATCCTCTCCAAGTCATTAAGGTTTCCAGGCTGATGTTTGGTAACTCGAACCTTCAGCTGCCTCCACATATTTTCTATGGGATTAAGGTCTGGAGACTGGCTAGGCCACTCCAGGACCTTAATGTGCTTATTCTTGAGCCACTCCTTTGTTGTCTTGGCCGTATGTTTTGGGTCATTCTCATGCTGGAAGACCCATCCATGACCCATTTTCAATGCCCTGGCTGAGGGAAGGAGGTTCTCACCCAAGATTTGAAGGTACATGGCCCCGTCCATCATCCCTCTGATGCGGTGAAGATGTCCTGTCCCCTCAGCAGGAAAACACCCCCAAAGCATAATGTTTCCACCTCCATGTATGACGGTGGGGGATGGTGTTCTTGGGGTCATAGGCAGCATTCCTTCTCCTCCAAAGACGGCGAGTTGAGTTGATGCCAAAGAGCTGGATTTTGGTCTCATCTGACCACAGCACTTTCACCCAGTTCTCCTCCGAATCATTCAGATGTTCATTAGTAATCTTCAGACAGTCCTGTACATGTTCTTTCTTGAGCAGGGGAACCTTGCAGGCGTTGCAGGATCTCAGTCCTTCATGGCGTAGTATGTCACCAATTGTTATCTTGGTGACTATGGTCCCAGCTGAGATCATTGAGAAGATTCTCCCGTGTAGTTCTGGGCTGATTCCTCACCGTTCTCATGATCATTGAACCTCCACAAGGTGAGATCCTCCATGGAGCCCCAGACTGAGGGGGACTGACAGTTATTTTGTGTTTCTTCCATTTGTAAATAATCTCACCCACTGTTGTCTCCTTCTCACCAAGCTGCTTGGCGATGGTCTTGTAGCCCATTCCAGCCTTGTGTAGGTCTGCAATCTTGTCCCCGACATCCTTGGGCAGCTCTTTGGTCTTGGCCATGGCGGAGAGATTGGAATCTGATTGATTGCTTCTGTGGACAGGTGTCTTTTATACAGGTAACAAAATGAGATTAGGAGCACTCCCAGAGAGTGCTCCTAATCTCAGCTCGTTACCTGTATAGAAGACACCTTGGAGCCAGAAATCTTGCTGATTGTTAGGGGGATCAAATACTCATTTCACTCATTAAAATGCAAATCAATTCATAACTTTTTTGAAATACGTTCTTCCTGGATATTTTTGTTGTTATTCTGTCTCTCACTGATAAAATAAACCGACCATTAAAATTATAGACCGATCGTTTCTTTGTCAGTGGGGCAAATGTACAAAATCAGCAGGGGGAGCAAATATTTTTTTCCCTCACTGTATCTCATGGTATTGGCAGGTGATATTTTAGGGAAGTACAAAATAAGAATGAGGGGAACTCTGCACTGGTCAGTAAGTTGAAGCGGAGTTCCAATCCTGTGTTTGAAGTTGATCACAGTGCCATAAATTTTCAGAATGTTTTTTTTTGTAAAGCATTGTACTTTCGGCTCAGTAAACAACTCCACTTCCGCTGTACCTCGCCGCTTCCAGGTTGCTACTTTGGATGACAGATTGCTGTTAGACACGTGCAATTAGTTTCATTCCGAATGTGTTTTTTTTTAACAAATTTTGACAAATTTGTTGATTCGGAAACATCCGAATTAACGAAAATCCGTTTAACAAATTTTTACGAATTCAAAAAAGGAAAAGTAAATTTGGGACTTTAAATGAGGCTAGCACCAAAGGGATGCTCGCCTCCATCCCGGTCATTGGTTTAAAAAAGAAAAAAAGAGAAGTGGGACTTTAAATGAAGCACACAGCAGCACAAAAGCAGGTCAAGTGACCAAAATACATTTGTTTGGTATACCGTATATACTCGAGTATAAGTCGACCCGAACATAAGCTGAGGCACCCAATTTTGCCACAAAAAACTGGGAAAACTTATTGACTCGAGTATAAGCCTAGGATGAGATATGCGCAGCTCCTGTAAGGGGAAAAGAGGGTCAACAATGCCCATTTGCAGCCTCACTGTGCCCATTTGCAGCCATAGGTCCCCCAAACTTCAAACCCGGTAGTTAAGGGTTCCTAGATGCCCCCTAGCTGCAGCCAAAATTTGGGGTCTCTGGACCCAAAGGGTCCCGAAATGACATTGCTGCAGATGGACACAGTTGACCAAATTTGTGGCCCCGTATCTCGGGGACACTTAGTGCTAGGAACCCCAGACTTGGTGTGAAAACTCAGTGGAACTAGCACCACAATAAATCCAAAGCTGGGGTTCTTAGCACCAAGTGGCCCCGAGATATGGGGCCCCAATTATCGGTTCAGAAAATGTCAAGCACTTTTCTGCAGCAGAGAATGACATTTTCCGAACCAACTTTGGGGCCCCTTATCTCGGGGCCACTTGGTGCTAGGGACCCCAGCTTTGGATATGTTATAGTGCTAGTTCCACTGGATTTGCACACCCAATGTGGGGTTCCTAGCACCAAGTGGCCCCGAAATACAGGGCCCCAAATTCGGTTTGGAAAATGTCATGCTCTGCTGCAGAAAAGTGCTTGACATTTTCTGAACCAATTTTTGGGGCCCTGTATCTCGAGGCCACTTGGTGCTAGGAACCCCAGCTTTGGATATGTTGTAGTGCTAGTTCCGCTGGATTTGCACACTAAATATGGGGTTCCTAGCACCAAGTGGCCCCGAGATACAGGCCCACAAAATCAGTTCGGAAATTGACTTTTTTGCTGCAGAAATGTGCTTGACTCGAGTATAAGCTGAGGGGGGCACTTTTAGCACAAAAAAAATGTGCTGAAAAACTCAGATATATACTCAAGTATATACGGTAATCCATGGTATGTACAAAAAATATTTTGGGCATCCAACCTCTAAAATGCTGTGAGCATCAAGCCTCTATATAATAAACCATGGATTAATAATACATAAATTACACAATAAATCATGATCCGTTGTCACACACAGAGAGCAAAGATAACAATCAATATACATGTTTACATTTGTTACTATGATTGGACCCAAAAAGGGCCATAAAAAATAAAGACAGAAAATTCAAATAATAAGAGACTTAATGCCATAACAGATACTTATGGAGGTAAGTGGAATCATTGAATTCTTGATATTCCATGATAAGGGAAGATTGGTAATACTCAAAGCTCTACGCGTTTCGCGGTATAACAACCGCTCATCAGGAGCATACGTTATGGAACGATTCTAAAAAATATTTTTTTATTATTTAATAAAAAAAAAAAAAAATTATATTCAATAAATAAGCAGGAGATGAAAAAGGTTTTTTTTAGATAAGAATAGTTTAATTGTATAGAATTGTATTCGGAAATCTGAAATCCGAAATTCGGGAATCTGAAATAATAAATAACTATTAAATTATAGATATTGGAATTTCCTTTCAAATTTGTCTGTAATGCCGCGTACACACGAGCGGAATGTCCGACACGAAAAGTCCGACGGAAGCTTTTCATCGTCTATTCCGATCGTGTGTGGGCCTCATCGGACTTCCTTTTTCGAAAATTCTGACAGACCTAGAAATAGAAAACGTTCTAATATATTCCGACAGAACCAATTCCTATCGGGAAAACCGCTCGTCTGTATGCTGTTGCCAGCGGACCAAAAAACGCTGCATGCTCTGAAGCAAGTAGGAGACGGAAGCTATTGGCTACTGGCTATTGAACATCCTTTTTCTAGTCCCATCGTGCGTGTTGTACGTCACCGCGTTCTGGACGGTCGGACTTTGGATTGACCGTGTGTAGGCAAGACAGCTTGAATGGAATTCCGTCGGAGTTCCGTCGGAGAAACCTTCCATAGGCTAAACCGGTCGCGTGTACGTGGCATTAGAGCCCTTGCACACTGGGGCGGTTTGCAGGCGCTATTGCGCTAATAATAGCGCCTGCAATCCGCCCCGAAAGTGCCGCTGCTTTCATTCCAGTGTGAAAGCCCCGAGGGCTTGCACACTGGAGCGATGCGCTGGCAGGACGGTAAAAAAAGTCCTGCCAGCAGCATCTTCGGAGCGGTGAAGGAGCGGTGTGTATACCGCTCCTTTACCGCTCCTGCCCATTGAAATCAATGGGACGGCGCGGCTATACCGCCGGCAAAGCGCCTTTGCAGAGGCGCTTTGCGGTGGTATTTAACCCTTTCTCGGCCGCTAGCGGGTAAAACCGCCCCGCTAGCGGCCGCATACCGCCGGCGCCGACCCCCGCCCCAGTGTGAAAGGGCTCTTAGTGAATGTAACGAATACGAATTTATCCAAAGATACGAATTATCCGAAATAACAAATGCCGCATCTAAACGGATGGAACGTAATGAATTAATAATAATAAATAACAATAATAATAAAAAACGTTTTATTATTATTATTATTGTTTATGATTAATTCATTCCAATTGTTTTAATGCGGCATTCGTTATTTTGGATAATTCGGAACTTCGGATAAATTCGTATTCGTTACATTCACTAAGGCTACTTTCACACTGAGGCGCTTTACAGGTGCTACAGCGCTAAAAATAGCGCCTGCATAGCGCCTGTAAAGAGCCCCGCCCGAGGGCTTTCACACTGGAGCGGTGCGCTTGCAGGATGGGAAAAAAAAGTCCTGCAAGCCACATCTTTGCAGCGCTATAGGAGTGGTGTATTCACCGCTCCTAAAGTGCCCCTTCCTGTTAAAAACAATGGGGCATCGCCGCAAACCCGTCAGCAAAGCACGCGGCGCTTTGTGGGCGGTTTTAACCCTTTTCTGGCCGCTAGGGGGGGTTAAAACCGCCCCACCAGCGGCCGAATAGCGCCGCTAAAACGGCGGTAAAGCAGCGCTAAATATATAAATATATTTAAATAAATATAGCGCCGCTTTACCGCCGACGCCCACAACGCCCCAGTCTGAAAGTAGCCTAACAGCCAAATTTCAAAGGAAATTCCAATACCTATAATTTAATAGTTAGTTATTCTTTCGAATTTTTGGATTTTCATTCTTTAGAATTTTCGGATTTTCTAATTTACGAATTCACAAAATTACAAATTTTCGAATATACTAATTTTCGAATTTACAAATTGCGATAACGAATGACCCGAAAAACTAAAAAAAAAAAAAAAAAAAACACGACTGAAACGAAAACGAACAAATTTTTCGGCAGTGCACATGTCTAGTTGCCGTAACAACGGGGCGGGAAGTTCCTCCGCCGCCGCCATTGTTATGGCAACCTGCAGTACACCTGCGCCACGCTTTGTTCACACTGCGCAGGCGCGAGATTGGGGAGGTGCATGCTGGGTAGCTTCAGATGCCCACACTAAGGATGGAAGCTTACTGGATCCGGGGGGTACAAATAAATGATGACAGAAAATGGTTTCATATGCAGCATACACAGTTTCAGATTGTAAAAGCTGCGACTATCACGGGGAGTGATTAAAAAAAAAAAAAAGAAACAGACACCGGAGCTTTAAAAGTATACATTGGGGTTTATTTACTAAAGTCAAATCCACTCTGCACTACAAGTGTACTTGGAAGTGCAGTCACTGTAGATCTGAGGGGAAGATCTGAAATGAGTGGAAGCTCTGCTGATTTTATCATCCAATCATGTGCAAGCTAAAATGCAGTTTTTTATTTTCCTTCCATGTCCCCCTCGGATCCACAGTGACAGCCCTTCCAAGAGCACTTGTAGTGGAAAGTGGATTTGACTTTAGTAAATAAACCCCAATGCATCGATGTAAAAATACAATGGGGTTGATTTATTAAAGGCAAATAGTCTGTGCACCTTGCAAAGTGCGGTCACTCCAGAGCTTAGTAAATGAGCAGAAGCTCTGCTGACTTCCATCATCCAATCATGTGCAAGCAAAAATCGTTACCTCATTTACTAAGCTCTGGAGCAACTGCCCTCGCATAGTGCACAGCCTAGTAAATGTGAAAATACAACGGGGACATGCAAGGCAAAAAAAACTGCATTTTAGCTTGCACATGATTGGGTGATAACATCAGCAGAGCTTCCCCTCATTTCAGATCCACCCCTCAGATTTACAGCGACTGCACTTCCAAGTGCACTTGTAGTGCAGAGTGGATTTGCCTTTAGTAATTCAACCCCAATGTATCAATGTGGGATTACAATGTATCAGTGTGAGAATACAATGTATCAGTGTGAGAATACAATGTATCAATCGGAGAATACAATGTATCAATCGGAGAATACAATGTATCAATCGGAGAATACAATGTATCAATGTGGGAGTACAATGTATCAGTGTGAGAATACAATGTATCGGTGTGAGAATATCAGTATGAGAATACAATGTATCAATGTGAGAATACAATGTATCAATGTGAGAATACAATGTATCAGTGTGAGAATACAATGTATCAGTGTGAGAATACAATGTATCGGTGTGAGAATATCAGTATGAGAATACAATGTATCGGTGTGAGAATATCAGTATGAGAATACAATGTATCAATGTGAGAATACAATGTATCAATGTGAGAATACAATGTATCAATGTGAGAATACAATGTATCAGTATGAGAATACAATGTATCAGTATGAGAATACAATGTATCGGTGTGAGAATACAATGTATCAATGCAGAAATGTTCTGCCCTGAGCTCAGGAATGAAGCAAACACTTTTTTAGAGATTCACATTATTCCTGGGGGCCTTCATTCATAGAACACTTAAGCCTCGTACACACGATTGGATTTTTGGCCAACAGAGCGTCAGACTTTTGTCCGAAGGGCGTGTGCCGGGATCTTGTCTTGCATTCTAACGGCACACAATTGTCGGCCAACAAATACGAACATAGTGACGTACTACGTGGAATTTCAGCTCTTTGGGCTCCTTCTGCTAATGTCGTCATAGTCATAGTTAGTAAGGTTGAATAAAGACACCAGTCCATCCAGTTCAACCTGAGTGAGTGTGGGTGCGTGTCTACAATCATCCCTATTTATTTAAGGTACCCATATAGCGCTGCCAATTCACGCAGCACTCCACACATACATCGTACACCCACATCGGTCCCTACCCTCAAGAAGCCCACAATCCAAGGTCCCCAACTCACATTCATATACTAGGGCCAATTTTTTTGAACAGAAGCAAATTAACCTACCAGCATGTCTTTGGAGTGTGGGAGGAAACCGGAGTACCCGGAGGAAAGCCACGCAGGCACAGGGAGAACATGCAAACTCCAGGCAGATGGTGTCGTGGTTGGGATTTGAACCAGCGACCCTTTTTACTGCTAGGCGAGAGTGCTACCCACTACACCACTGTGCTGCCCATGTTTGGTGATCATTGATTCCGAGCATGCGTGTTTGTACTTTGGACTTTTGTGTGACGGACTTGTGTACACACGATACAAAAATCTGAAAACAGACCGTTGTCCGCCAAAAAATAACGATCCTGCCATCCAACATTTGTTGGCGCAAAGTTGGACAACAATTGTATGATGGAGAGTACTAACGATCGGGTTTTAGGCAAACAGTCTGTCATCACACAATTCCCTGCCGAAAATCCGATCGTGTGTCTGAGGCTTAAGTGCTTCATATCGCAGAACATAAATATTTAACGCATTTGTTAGACGCAGGGTTTTTTTTTTTGTGAATTGACTACTTTTGAGATAAATAATTCACGAGTCGTTTTAGGGCAAAAATTCATACAGTATTTATATCTTAATGAATTGACCTCACTGACACTAACACACTAATGCTGACACCAACACTGACTTTAATGCCGACACTAACATTGACACTAATGCCGACACCAACACTGAGTGCCGGTTCACACCAGGTGGAAGCCAGACTTGGCATGTGATTCGCAGTGCAGATCACATGTGATGTCTATGTGATGCGATTTCAGCCATACGAACTTTTGTATGGCTGAAATCGCATTCGCACCAAAATGGTGCAGGACCCTTTTTTTCTGGTCCGCCCTGGAATTGGATCGCATGGGTGTTCCCACTTGATCGATCTGATTCTTGCACCATTTAACAGTTCGCACTGCGATCTGCGGACCGATCTGGGGGTGTCATTAACTTTACATTGACACCCGCAGCGGTTTGCAGATCTCAGTGTGAACCCCTTGTGCGATTTAGGTGCGATGCGGGAACCGGCACTGAATCGTAGGTTTTCCCACATTGCCACCAGTGTGCACCGAGCCTATCAGGGTGACAGATAAGGGGGTACAGCCGATCCTCCTGTTGAACTGATGGAGCTCCGGTACACCTGCCTTAACCCTGGAACCGATCCTCCTGTGGCTACTCCTGCAGCGTTGTCGGCTTCTCCAACTTAATCTCCCGCTGCAGGGAGCCACAGGAGGATCGGATCCAGGATCTGTACCCCTCAAACCCCTGCCACTCTGATCGCCCCCACTCCATTTTCCCTTGCTGTACAGGCCCCCCCATGTGCCCCCCCCCCCCCCACAGTGCTGACAACTTTTCCTCCTCTTCCTCCTGCTGACTGCAGCTGTTCTGTAAGAATGGAAGGGGGGGGGGGGGGGGGGCGACATGAACATGTCATATTTACCAGTTCCTTCCTTTCCTGAATGAACACAGTGAGTGATCAGTACTGATTACTCATTGTGTTCATTCATAACTGAAGCATAGTAAACTGTGTACTGTGCTTCGGATTCTTAATAAACAGGGAGCCTCAGAGCTTCCTATCCATCTATCTCCAGTGCAGCTGAGGCTGCGGAATAAGGGATTGGGGAATCTACAGTATATACTCAGTCGCTTCCTCTGTCTCAAAAGTGACATGTCGGGGTTTGCTTAGACCCCTGAGATTTCACCAGAGCGCCACTCCCAACAGCGCAGTTTCAAAAATGTAAAAAAATAAACAGTGTTTTCTAACAGCAGTTCTGAACACTGACAGCACCGACACTGACACCAACGACACCAACACTGACACCAACACCAACGACACCGACACCATCATCAACACCGACACTGACACCAACACCGACACCAACGACACCAACACCGACACTGACACCAACACTGACATTAACACCAACACCGACACCGACACCAATATCAACACCGACACCGACATCAACACCAACACCGACACTGACACCAACACCGACACCAACGACACCAACACCGACACTGACACCAACACCGACACCAACGACACCAACACCGACACTGACACCAACACTGACATTAACACCGACACCAATATCAACACCGACACCGACATCAACACCGACACCAACACCGACACTGACACCGACACCAACTACACCAACACCGACACTGACACCAACACTGACATTAACACCAACACCATCACCGACACCGACACCAATATCAACACCGACACCGACATCAACACCGACACCGACACTGACACCGACACCGACACCAACGACACCAACACCGACACTGACACCAACACTGACATTAACACCAACACCATCACCGACACCAATATCAACACCGACACCAATATCAACACCGACACCGACATCAACACCGACACCAACACCGACACTGACACCAACACTGACATTAACACCAACACCATCACCGACACCAATATCAACACCGACACCAATATCAACACCGACACCGACATCAACACCGACACCAACACCGACACTGACACCGACACCAACTACACCAACACCGACACTGACACCAACACTGACATTAACACCAACACCATCACCGACACCAATATCAACACCGACACCGACATCAACACCGACACCAACACCGACACTGACACCGACACCAACGACACCGACACCAACACCGAGACCAACACTGACATTGACACCAACATCAACACCGACACCAACATCAACACCGACACCAACGACACCAACACTGACATTGACACCAACATCGACACCAACATCAACACCAACACCGACACTGACACCGACACCAACACCACCAACACTGACATTGACACCAACACCGACACCAACATCAACACCAACACCAACATCAACACCGACACCAACATCAACACCAACACTGACACTGCTACCAACACCGACACCAACATCAACACCGACACCAACGACACCGACACCAACACTGACACCAACACCAACACCAATGACATCAACACCGACACCAACATCAACACCGATACCAACACTGACACCAACACTGACACCACTGACACCGACACCAACACTGACACCAACACTGACACCAAACTGACACCGACACCAACACCGACACTAATCTGGTGCAATCCCACTTCTGATCACTTGTTTTTTTTTTAACAGAGTCCCTATGAAGATACGTTTTTTTTTCTATTCAAAAAGAAGAGAGGTGTCTTATTTAAAGGGGTTGTAAAGGTTCGTGTTTGTTTCACCTTAATGCATCCTATGCATTAAGGTGAAAAAACACATTGCATTCACCGCCCCCCCCCCCCCCCCCCGTTTTACTTACCTAAGCCCTGAATTTCCGTTGGCGCGTCCCCGCCGTGCCTCTCTCCACGGGTTCCTGGCTCTTGATTGGATAGATTGATAGCAGCACAGCCATTGGCGCGGCCGCCGAGTCCGGAATTCGTGTCTGTGGACGCAAATGCTGGACTCGGGAGCGCGCCCGCAAGGTGACCCCCTCAGGAGAGCGCTTCTCCTAGGGGGTTATCTAATGCGAGGAGGAGCCGCAAGAGCTGCCGAGGGACCCCAGAAGTGGATGTTCGGGGGCCACTCTGTGCAAAACGAGCTGCACAGTGGAAATAAGTATGACATGTTTGTTATTTATAAAAAAACAAAAAAACGATCCTTTAGTATCACTTTAAGTAATCACTGGGATTGACTATCACATGATCAGAAGCCTGTCCTCCCAGGTCCCAATCATTACTCTGACAAATGGAGCTGTCCAGCTTGGGCTCAGTGCTGAGGATGGGAGGGTGGTGGGGGCAATTGGGGCGTGCTCGCATCACCAATACATGTACACTTGTACTATATTGCCAAAAGTATTGGGACACCCCTCCAAATCATTGGATTCAGGTGTTTCAATCACCTCCATAGTTACATAGTTACATAGTAGGTGAGGTTGAAAAAAGACACAAGTCCATCAAGTCCAACCTATGTGTGTGATTATGTGTCAGTATTACATTACATATCCCTGTATATTGCGGTCATTCAGGTGATTATCTAATAGTTTCTTGAAGCTATCAATGCTCCCCGCTGAGACCACCGCCTGTGGAAGGGAATTCCACATCCTTGCCGCTCTTACAGTAAAGAACCCTCTACGTAGTTTAAGGTTAAACCTCTTTTCTTCTAATTGTAATGAGTGGCCACGAGTCTTATTAAACTCTCTTCTGCGAAAAAGTTTTATCCCTATTGTGGGGTCACCAGTACAGTATTTGTAAATTGGAATCATATCCCCTCTCAAGCGTCTCTTCTCCAGAGAGAATAAGTTCAGTGCTCGCAACCTTTCCTCATAACTAAGATCCTCCAGACCCTTTATTAGCTTTGTTGCCCTTCTTTGTACTTGCTCCATTTCCAGTACGTCCCTCCTGAGGACTGGTGCCCAGAACTGGACAGCATACTCCAGGTGCGGCCGGACCAGAGTCTTGTAGAGCGGGAGAATTATCGTTTTATCTCTGCAGTTGATCCCCCTTTTAATGCCAATATTCTGTTTGCTTCATTAGCAGCAGCTTGGCATTGCATGCCGTTGCTGAGCCTATCATCCACTAGGACCCCCAAGTCCTTTTCCATCCTAGATTCCCCCAGAGGTTCTCCCCCCAGTGTATAGATTGCATTCATATTTTTGACACCCAAATGCATTATTTTACATTTTTCTACATTGAACCTCATTTGCCATGTAGTCGCCCACCCCATTAATTTGTTCAGGTCTTTTTGCAAGATTTCCACATCCTGCGGAGAAGTTATTGCCCTGCTTAGCTTAGTATCGTCTGCAAATACAGAGATGGAACTGTTTATCCCATCCTCCAGGTCGTTTATGAACAAATTAAATAGGATTGGTATCAGCACAGAACCTTGGGGAACCCCACTACCCACCCCTGACCATTCTGAGTACTCCCCATTTATCACCACCCTCTGAACACGCCCTTGTAGCCAGTTTTCAATCCATGTACTCACCCTATGGTCCATGCCAACGGACCTTATTTTGTACAGTAAACGTTTATGGGGAACTGTGTCAAATGCTTTTGCAAAATCCAGATACACCACGTCTACAGGCCTTCCTTTATCTAGCTGGCAACTCACCTCCTCATAGAAGGTTAATAGATTGGTTTGGCAAGAACGATTCTTCATGAATCCATGCTGATTACTGCTAATGATATCATTCTTATTACTAAAATCTTGTATATAGTCCCTTATCATCCCCTCCAAGAGTTTACATACTATTGATGTTAGGCTAACTGGTCTGTAATTCCCAGGGATGTTTTTTGGGCCCTTTTTAAATATTGGTGCTACATTGGCTTTTCTCCAATCAGCTGGTACCATTCCAGTCAATAGACTGTCTGTAAAAATTAGGAACAACGGTCTGGCAATCACCTGACTGAGTTCCCTAAGTACCCTCGGATGCAAGCCATCTGGTCCCGGTGATTTATTAATGTTAAGTTTCTCAAGTCTAATTTTAATTCCGTCCTCTGTTAACCATGTAGGTGCTTCCTGTGTTGTGTCATGAGGATAAACACTGTAGTTTTGGTTACTGAAGCCCCCCGATTCACTCGTGAAGACTGAGGAGAAGAATAAATTCAATACCTCTGCCATCTCCCCATCCTTTGTAACCAGATGTCCTTCCTCATTCTTTATGGGGCCAATATGGTCTGTCCTCCCTTTTTTACTGTTTACATACTTAAAGAATTTCTTGGGATTTTTTTTGCTCTCCTCCGCTATGTGTCTTTCATGTTCTATCTTAGCCATCCTAATTGCACCCTTACATTTCTTATTGCATTCTTTATAAATTCTGAATGCTGTGGATGATCCCTCAACCTTGTATTTTTTGAATGCCTTCTCCTTTGCTTTTATATGCATTTTTACATTGGAGTTAAGCCATCCAGGATGTTTGTTCGCTCTTTTAAATTTATTACCCAATGGGATATATTGGCTAATGCCCTTATTTAATATGCTCTTAAAGCAAACCCATCTCTCCTCTGTATTCTTTGTTCCTAATATTTTATCCCAATTTATGCCTTTTAGCAAGGTTTGTAGTTTAGGAAAGTTGGCTCTTTTGAAATTCAGTGTCTTTGTGTTCCCTTCATGTCTCCTATTTGTGTGATTTATACTGAAACTAATTGACCTGTGATCGCTGTTACCTAAATTGCCCCGTATTTCCACATCTGTTATCAGGTCTGTATTGTTGGTAATCAGTAGATCTAGTAATGTTTTATTTCTAGTTGGTGCGTCTACCATCTGACCCATAAAATTGTCCTGCAAGACATTAAGGAACTGGCGAGCCTTAAATGAATGCGCGGTTCCCTCCGCCCAGTCTATGTCTGGATAATTAAAATCCCCCATTATGATAACACTTCCCATCCTTGCTGCTAATCCAATTTGTGATAGGAGATCCGTCTCCACTTCCTCCCTCAGGTTAGGGGGCCTATAGCATACTCCCAGTATTATTTTCCCCTTAGCTTCATCCCTTTGGAGCTCTACCCATAAAGATTCCACCTCCTCCCTAGCCCCCTCAGTGATGTCATCTCTCACATTGACTTGTACATTATTCTTGATATATAGGCATACCCCTCCCCCTTTTTTACCCTCTCTATCCTTGCGGTATAGGGTATACCCTTGAATGTTTGCCAGCCAATCATGAGAGCTGTTGAACCAGGTCTCTGAAATTCCCACAAAATCCAAATCCTCCTTGTACAACAGTATCTCTAGTTCACCCATCTTGTCCGCCAGGCTCCTGGCATTGGTGAACATGCCACATAGTTTAGACCGGTCGCATATTGTCCTCGTATTGGGTGTTTCAAGATTGCAACTTGGACTTGCTACTATACTCACCTTGTGTTTTTGTGCTTTGGTTAACCTACCACTAATGCCCCCAATACTACCCTCTGGAATATCTTCCGCGCTGGCTATCTCTGTCTCTGGACCCTCCCCCCCCCCATCGCCTAGTTTAAAAACCCCTCTAACTTTTTGGCCTCCATGGCCACAGGTGTATAAAATCGCGCACCTAGGCATGCCGACGGATTCTACAAACATTTGTGGAAGAATGGGTCGCTCTCAGGAGCTCAGTGAATTCAGGTGTGGTACCCGTGATAGGTGGCCACCTGTGCAATAAGTCCATCCGTGAAATTTCCTTGTTACTAAATATTCCGTGGTTAACCGTTAGTGGTAGGGCTGAAACAACTAATCGATTAATCGACAACTAATCGATTATGAAATTAATCGATTACTATTTTCATAATCGATTAATCGGCCAGTAACATAATGGGGTTAAAAAAACTAAAACGAGCCCTTTATAGTACAAAAAGAGCAAATAATCTCTACTGTAAATAAATAAAATAAATAAATTTTAGTTGGTCTACCTGACCGTGGTTTGGTTTCAACAGAACCCCTCATTTTCCACTTCTTGATTAGAGTTTGAACACTGCTGATTGGCATTCTCAATTCCTTGGATATCTTTTTATATCCCTTTCCTGTTTTATACAGTTCAACTACCTTTTCCCGCAGATCTTTTGACAATTCGATTTGACCCCACTAACGATTCGAAAATCGAACGAACGTACTTAAAATGACATTTTTTGTCATTTGTCGGGGAAGACATGGTTTGTTTTTTTAAATAAAAAATAGATCTCTGAGTCTGAGGATATTTACCAGATTCACCCTTTAATAGTATATACAGTATATCTCCTCTAATAGTATATACAGTATATCTCTCCTCTAATAGTATGTACAGAATATCTCTTCTATCTGTTATTCTCAGAGTGGATTAGATATTTTGCTCCCTAACCATATAGTTGGTTATTTATATTTACCACTGCATAGAGATATTTAAGAATAAATTGCCTTTTTTTAAAACTTTACATATTAACTAAATTATACACTACACTTTTTTTTAAGGTTTTTAACCGATTAATCGATTAATCGAAACAATAATCGGCCAACTAATCGATTATGACAATAATCGTTAGTTGCAGCCCTAGTTAGTGGTATTATAACAAAGTTGAAGCAGCTGGGAACAACGGCAAAAAACGGCCACGAAGTGGTAGGCCACGTAAAATAACCGAGCAGGGTCAGTGCATGCTAAAGCTTACAGTGCGAAGAAGTCACCAACTGTCTGCAGAGTCAGTAGCTACAGACCTCCAAACTACGTGTGGCCTTCAGATTAGCACAACAACCGTGTGTGGAGAGCTTCATGGAATGGGTTCCAAACTGTATCCAAGCCTTACATCACCAAGTGCAATGCAAAGTGTCGGGTGCAGTGGTGTAAAGCACGCCGCCACCGGACTCTACAGCAGTGCAGACGTTTTCTCTGGAGTGACAATTTACGTCTGGCAATCTGATGGACATGTCTGGGTTTGGCCATTACCAGGAGAACGGTACTTGCCTGACTAAATTGTGCCAAGTGTAAAGTATAGTGGAGGGGGGATTATGGTGTGGGGGTTGTTTTTCAGGGGTTGGCCCATTTGTTCCAGTGAAGGAAACTCTTAAGGCGTCAGAATACCAAGACATTTTGGACAATTTCATGCTCCCAACTTTGTGGGAACAGTTTGGGGATGGCCCCTTCCTGTTCCAACATGACAGCGCACCAGTGAACAAAGCAAGGTCCATAAAGACATGGATGAGCGAGTTTAGGGTGGAGGAACTTGACTGGCCTGCACAGAGTCCTGACCTCAACCCGATAGAACAGCTTTGGGATGAATTAGAGTGGAGACTGCGAGCCAGGCCTTCTCGTCCAACATCAGTGCCTGACCTCACAAATGTGCTTCTGGAAGAATGGTCAAACATTCCCATAGACCAGTGATGGTGAACCTTGGCACCCCAGATGTTTTGGAACTACGTTTCCCATGATACTCAACTACACTGCAGAGTGTGTGAGCATCATGGGGAATGTAGTTCCAAGACATCTGGGGTGCCAAGGTTCGCCATTACTGCCTTAGACAAACTCCCAAACCTTGTGGACAGCCTTCCCAGAAGAGTTGAAGCTGTTAACCCTACGGACTAAGACTGGGATGCCATTAAAGTTCATGTGTGTGTAAAGACAGGCGTCCCAATACTTTTGACAATATAGTGTATATATAGGTGTGTGTACAGCTAGTTATACACTATACAGCCTGATTGTACAATCTCCTTTAGATGTAATAGTGTGTTATTTTGGTGGTGTGTCAGTGGAGGATAGCAGATTGAACAATGGATAGTAGAAGAGAATGGAGATCACTGTTTGGGGTATCTCTGGTCTGCAAATCCAGAGGATGTGGTGTAAAGGATATGGCATGGCACACTGCGGTAAACTCTGTCCAAAACTGAGATCAGGCCCGAAATCTTTACACCCGTCCAAATGCACGCCAACACTTACTGTACAACGCCGACCGTACAACGCTGACCAACGCTGACCGTACAACGCTGAGTGTACAGCGCTGACCATACAGCACTGACCGTACAACGCTGATCTTACAACGCCGACTGTAAAACGCTGACCTTACAACGCCGACTGTAAAACGCTGACCTTACAACGCTGACTTTACAATGCCAACCGTACAACGCTGATCGTACAATGCCGACCTTACAACGACAACTTTACAATGCTGACCGTACAAAGCCGATCGTATAATGCTGACCTTACAACGCTGACCTCACAACGCTGAACGCACAACGCTTACCGTACAATGCCGATTGTACAATGCCGACTGTACAACGCCGACCGTACATCGCTGACCTTACAACGCTGACCTTACAACGCTGACTGTACAACGCCGACCATACAACCAGGGCTGGTGCAAGGATTTTTGACACCCTAGGCGAAACCTAATTTTTTCACTCCCCCTTGGCTCCACCCATAACTCCACCCCATTTGCCCAGCCCATGTATACCCCACCTTTCTAATGAAGTGCCCATCAAATGCAGCCCACCAATGCCCATCAATGCAGCCTACCAGCGCCCATCAATTCAGCCTCACCAGCGCCCATCAAATGCAGCCTCACCAGTGCCCATCAATGCAGCCTCACCAGTGCCCATCAATGCAGCCTCACCAGCGCTCATAAATGAATGTTTGCTTGCTTCCATTCATTCAGGAGTTGGGACACAAACACAGTCCTCCGCCAGAAGCTGTGCCTCTGACACTATGTGCGAACAGAGCGGTGGCTGCCTGCTGATACTGAGACTTAGTTGCTTGCTGCAGAGAGAAGAGAGTAGGAACACCAGTGACCAGGCGCCCCAGGCGGCTGCATAGTTTGCCTAGTGGTAGCACCGGCCCTGCGTACAACACTGAAATTACAACGCTGACCGTACAACACCGACCATACAATGCTGACGGTACAACGCCGACCGTACAATCCAGTGATCTGGCAGATTTACCAAAGCAACCAAACAGACTAAAAGGACCCTCTGCAATCAGCCTGTTTGGTCCCAACTCAGATAAAAATAATATATAAATATATAGACATCAGGAAAAAATAAAAAGAGAGTGTGGATGAGGAATAACAAATGGCAACAATTAAAATGAGTAACGATAATAAATAAATATGTAAACAAGAGGGAGTGAGGATAAATAATAACTAAGAACAATTTAGCAGAAATTCATTATAATATAACACTAATATTCAACAAACAAATAAACCCAAATAACTTAGTAAACACGATCAGCTTCCATACAAATCATGTGACTCTGGCAGAGAACAGGCCGCAATCTGGGGGTCGTACCATGGCAGATCACACGCTCCCAGGAAAGGGGGGGGGGGGTCATTCTATTTACAGATTGCATTTTAACCGTTTATAAAAACATTCAGATATAAAAATAGAAAGATGGATAAACTCATCGAAGCAAAAACATCAGCCGTGTGTTCATCCACCGAGGACTATGGAAAGTGTGCAGAGGGACCGACAGCCTTACAATGCTCTACAATACTACACAATGATCTACGATGGTCTACAATACTATATAATGATATATGATGGTCTACAATACTATATAATGATATATGATGGTCTACAATACTATATAATGATATATAATGGTCTACAATACTATATAATGATATATAATGGTCTACAATACTATATAATGATATATGATGGTCTACAATACTATATAATGATATATAATGGACTACAATACTATATAATGATATATGATGGTCTACAATACTATATAATGATATACGATGGTCTACAATACTATATAATGATATACGATGGTCTACAATACTATATAATGATATACGATGGTCTACAATACTATATAATGGTCTTCAATACTATATAATGATATATAATGGTCTACAATACTATATAATGATATATAATGGTCTACAATACTACACAATGATCTACGATGGTCTACAATACTATATAATGATCTACGATGGTCTACAATACTATATAATGATATATAATGGTCTACAATACTACACAATGATCTACGATGGTCTACAATACTATATAATGATATATAATGGACTACAATACTATATAATGAGATATGATGGTCTACAATACTATATAATGATATATGATGGTCTACAATACTATATAATGATATACGATGGTCTACAATACTATATAATGATATATAATGGTCTACAATACTATATATTGATATATAATGGACTACAATACTATATAATGATATATAATGGTCTACAATACTATATAATGATATATGATGGTCTACAATACTATATAATGATATACGATGGTCTACAATACTATATAATGGTCTTCAATACTATATAATGATATATAATGGTCTACAATACTATATAATGATATATAATGGACTACAATACTATATAATGATATATGATGGTCTACAATACTATATAATGCTCTTCAATACTATATAATGATATATAATGGTCTACAATACTATATAATGCTCTTCAATACTATATAATGATATATAATGGTCTACAATACTATATAATGGTCTTCAATACTATATAATGATATATAATGGTCTACAATACTATATAATGATATATAATTGTCTGCAATACTATATAATGCTCTACAATACTATATAAATAAATATGATGGTCTACAATACTTTATAATAATATATAATGGTCTATAATACTATATAATGCTATATAATTGTCTACAATACTATATAATGATCTACAATACTATATAATTAAATACGATGGTCTACGATACTTTATAATGATATATAATGGTCTACAATACTATGTAATGATATATGACCGTCTACAATATTATATAATGAGATACATTGATCCACACTACTATATAATGATATAGAATGGCCTATAATACTATATAATGATATATAATGGTCTTCAAGTCTGTACAATACTACACAGGGCTATACAATGCTGTGCAATCATTTACAATGTTATACAATGTTGTGTATTTAGTGATCTACACAGCTATATAATAAACCGATCAACAAATACACTGTACAAGGACCTCACTCACATCTCTATTATATTATACAATCACACACAGATAATATCATACAATCATCACAGTGCAATGACGACGTATATTATATTTATATATTGCAATGGTCACACAGCACACAGAGATTATACACACAATACAACCATTACACACCACTCCATAATATAAAGTCCTATATGATGCATAATGTATTTATTTCACTGATCTATAATTTAATATAATGTAATATCATACTGTCAGTGGTGCACAGTGGAGTGATCCCAGTGTATACAATGTATTTATTTCACTGATATATACAATATTGTCGGTGGTGCTGAGTGCGATGATCCCAGCTCTATACAATACAATGATCCCAGTGTATACAATGTATTTATACCACTGATCTATAATATAATGTAATATAATGTAATAAAATATAATATAATACTGTCAGTGGTACTGAGTGCGATGATTCCAGCTCTATACAATGCAATGATCTTAGTGGTGCTCAGTGCAGTGGCCCCCCACTCTCGGCCATCAGGGGCCACACACACACACACACAATGCTCTGCAGTCATTACACAGGTACCTGTCTGTCCCGGGGGAGGGGTGTTGTAGTCCCGGTGTGGGGGAAGGGATGATGTAGTCCCGGTTGCCCCGGGCTGGGGGAGGGGATGCTGTAGTCCTCCCGATCACCGGCTGAGCTCTGCACACAGCTCCGGGCTGACACTCCGAGGAGGGACCCTCATCATCATCATCATCATCATCATCTCCAGCGGGCACTGCTGACACCTGCTGGCCACACCGGGGAAGTGCAGGCAGGCCGGGAGCGCTGTGACTCATCACAGTCCCCATAGACACCAACCGTCCTCATTTAAAGGGATTGTCCATCTTCTGGAACCCAACCCCTCTGTTCCCCTCCAGGGTCCTTTCCTAACATATTGCACGTTAGGCCCCTTGCGCACTGGCGCGCTTTTGCTGTGCAATCATTTATTTTATTGCAAAAGGCAATAAAAAATCTTTCCCTTTAAATCCTACGCAACTCTTCACATGAGTGCACAGCGGGCGCGGCGCGTTTCGGAAAGTCCTGCATGCTGCGTCTTTGGTGCCGTTTAAAAAAAAAACATTAAAAGAAAAAAAAAAAAAAAACGAACCGCCCAATCATTTTTGCAGAAAACACACCGAAAACACATTACATAAAAAAAACGCACTTGCTGTGCATTTGGGCTGGATTCACACCTATGGCATTTTTTGTGCTTTTTGCATTTTGTAGATTTGCTCTACAGAACGTGTTCCATAGGAAACCATGTTAAATGGGCTGTAGTGCAAATCTGCAATATGCAAAAAGCACTAAAAACGCATCGGTGTGAATCAGGCCTTATGGTGTGCTTTTTGAGTCAAGACTTTCACAGGTGCATGCTGGGAGTCAGGAATGCAGAAAACACCAAAAACGTGTTAAAAACATGATATGCGTTTTTGAAAAAAGGCATCACAGCCTAAAGCCCCACTTACACCCGCGCATCACTCTAACATGCATTTTCCATGTGTTTTCCCTGCAAACAGCCTAAGACAGTCAATTCACTTGATTGGGGTCAGGGCCGGTGCTACCACTAGGCAAACTAGGCAGCCGCCTAAGGCGCCTGGCCACTGGTATTCTTACTCTCTTCTCTCTGCAGCAACCAACTAATGCCACGTACACACGAGCGGACTTTACGGCATACTTGGTCCGGCGAACCTGAGTCCTTCGGACAATTCGATCGTGTGTGGGCTCCAGCGGACTTTTTTTTCTCAAAAGTTTGACGGACCTAGAAATGAAACATGTTTCAAATCTGTCCAATGGACTCGAGTCCGGTCGAAAAAAGTCCGCTCGTCTGTATGCTAGTCCGACGGACAAAAACCGACGCTAGGGCAGCTATTGGCTACTGGCTATCAACTTCCTTGTTTTAGTCCGGTGGTACGTCATCACGTACAAATGTGTCGGACTTTGGTTGATCGTTTGTAGGCAAGTCCGTTCATTCGGAAAGTCCATCGAAAAGTACGCCGGACAAAGTCTGCTGTAAAGTCCGCTCGTGTGTACGTGGCATTAGTCTTAGCATCAGCAGGCAGCCACCGATCCGTCCTCACATAGTGTCAGCGGTGGAGGACTGTGTCCCCAATGAATGTAAGCAAGCAAGCATTCATTGATGGCCACTGGTAGGCTGCAATGATGGGCACTGGTGAGGCTGCAATGATGGGCACTGGTGATGCTGCATTTGATGGGTGCTGGTGAGGCTACATTTGATAGGCCCTGGTGAGACTACATTTGATGGGCGCTGGTGAGGCTACATTTGATGGGCACTGGTGAGGCTACATTTGATGGGCACTGGTGAGGCTACATTTGATGGGCACTGGTGAGACTACATTCGATGGGCACTGATGAGGCTGCAATGATGGGCGCTGGTGAGGCTACATTTGATGGGCACTGGTGAGACTACATTTGATGGGCACTGATGAGGCTGCAATGATGGGCGCTGGTGAGGCTACATTTGATGGGCGCTGGTGAGGTTGCATTTGATGGGTTCTTCATTAAAAAGGTGGGGCTTACATGGGCAGAGAAAAGAGGGGGGAAAAAAGGGGGGGCGGAAAAATGAGGTTTCGCCCAGGGTGTCAAAAATCCTTGCACTAGCCCTGATTGGGGTGCCCTACCCACGTAAAAGGAACCAAGAGAAGCTCCCCCACCTTTTTAGGCTGTGAGCTGAGCGCATTTTTTTGCAGCACATTTTGGCACAATCAGTACCATACTGACACCTCCAGGAACACGATGTCTGACACAATCAGTACACTATGGCACCCCTAAGGACACAATCAGTGCCAGGGTGACTCATCCAGAAGGAGTTTTTGATCCATCACCTTTAATTTGGATTATTATGCAGAAGGAATAGGTGGGGGAGGGATGGAGGTTTCCTGGTAGGTTCTGTGAAGTAGAGAGAATATATACAAGTGGTCTGGGCAGTCATGTGGTACTGTTGGTGGGCATGTAGAATGTTGGAAATTCTGTCTCTGTGCACCGCAGTCACTGGTACTACTTACAGTGAGCCCACAGGCAAGCAGGTGACACGGGATCCCCCAGGGCGAGAAGTCTAATGGCCAGCCAGTAATCTGCCAGAGACCCCCTCACGAGGGTTTGGGCTTAGCTGCGTGCTGACCCCAGCAGGGCTGGTGCAAGGATTTTTGACACCCTAGGTAAAACCTCATTTTGCCGCCCCCTTGGCACCGCCCCATTGGCTCCACCCCCTTTGCCCTGCCCTTGTAACATGTGACCTACCTGACACATACACTGACCCACCTACCTGACATACACTGACCCACCTACCTGACACATACACTGACCCATCTACCTGACATACGCTGACCTACCCACCTGACACATAGACTGACCCACCTACCTGACACATACACTGACCTACCTGACACATACACTGACCCACCTACCTGACACATACACTGACCCACCTACCTGACACATACACTGACCTACCTACCTGACACATACACTGACCCACCTACCTGACACATACACTGACCCACCTACCTGACATACGCTGACCTACCTACCTGGAACATACACTGACTCATCAACCTGACACATACACTGTCCCACCTACCTGACACATACACTGTCCCACCTACCTGGAACATACACTGACCCACCTACCTGACACATACACTGACCCACCTACCTGGAACATACACTGACCCACCTACCTGACACATACACTGACCCACCTACCTGGAACATACACTGACCCACCTACCTGACATACACTGACCTACCTACCTGGAACATACACTGACCCACCTACCTGACATGCACTGACCTACCTACCTGGAACATACACTGACCCACCTACCTGACACATACACTGACCTACCTACCTGGAACATACACCGACCCACCTACCTGACACATACACTGACCCACCTACCTGACACATACACTGACCCACCTACCTGGAACATACACTGACCCATCTACCTGGAACATACACTGACCCACCTACCTGGAACATACACTGACCCATCTACCTGGAACATACACTGACCCATCTACCTGACACATACACTGACCCACCTAACTACCTGACACATAAACTGACCCACCTACCTACCTGACACATACACTGACCCATCTACCTGACACATACACTGACCCACCCACCTACCTGACACATACACTGACCCACCCACCTACCTGACACATACACTGACGCACCTGATTCCTATTTCCTGCATTACTCAGCCCCCATCCCCCACACACTTCTCGATGTAGTTGGGGAGGATCAATCCTCCTCCTTACCTCTGCGCTTCATCGGTCATAAACATCCGGGTTCTCCTCAGCGCTGGGCAGGCAGCGCTGATTTTGTGTCCCCACCAGCTGCTCCATGGTGTTCCCACTGGTCGGGAGGTCAGCTAACAGACACTGCACCTCTCGATGCTCCTATCTCCACCGAGCCCCGCCCCTCCGCTGCACCCACACAGACACACAGCGCCGCAACAGAGGGACACGCTGGAGCAAAAGAGTCCCGGAGCGGCACTGTGTGAGGAGATATGACAGCGGGCGCTCAGTGGGACATTGGCGGTTGTTTTCCCGGGACAGCCGGCACTGAACAGGGTTGAGCTCACACACGCCTGGAGCTTTACTGAAACAGAGGCCGTGGCTGCGCCCTAGGTGGTAGTGCGCCCTAGGCGGCTGCCTACTTCGCCTAGTGGTAGCGCCGGCCCTGGACCCCAGGTCACGACCCCCGGGTTCACCCTGCTCGCTTGGGAAATACCAGAAGACACTGTCAGACAAGGATGGATGGATGAAGCAAAGTAAAGCGGGATAGCGAACCAAGGTCAGGGTGGGCTGCAGACAACGTAATCAGAACAAGCCGAGTCGGTACACAAGAGATCAGGTTAAGGCAGGTTACACGAAGGGAGCTCAGAAACAAATGTTGCTCAAGCAACCAGAACTGGTCAGAGAGGGATTTAAATAGAGAAGCACATGAGGGGCTGGACAGGAAGTAGCAGGAAGGAATCATATATTAAGCAACAGGTGAGGCCGGCAACACCCATAGCTGCAGAGTGCAGCAGAGCTGAACACAAGCTAGTGGAACAACAGGTGCCAGCCGGCTTACAGCAGTAAAGGTGAGACACAGATCAGCTCCGCAGCTGATCTGTGACAGTACCCCCCCTCTTACGAGGTCCCCCTACACGTCTCGGGGCTGGCTTGGTGGGAAATTTCTGATGGAATCTGGTCACCAAACGTTGGGCTGAGACATCGGTGGCAGGAACCCAAGACCTCTCCTCCGGACCATAGCCCTTCCAATCAATTAGATAGAGTAGCCTCTCTTGGGAGTACTTGGAGTCCAATATTTCCTTTAATCTCATACTGATCCTTGGTATCAGCCACAGGTGCGGGGTGAGAAGAAGGGCGAGAGAAGCGATTGAGGACCAGTGGCCTGAGCAGGGAGACATGGAAGGCGTTGGGTATCCTGAGATGAGAGGGCAGGCGGAGCTTGAAAGCAACTGGATTGATCTGATGGAGAATAGGAAATGGACCATTGAAGGGAGGGGCAAATTTCATTTGGCTTTTGGAGTCGGATGTGCTTGGTAGAGAGCCAAACTCTGTCGCCAGGCAGGAACTTAGGAGCCGGACGGCGATGACGATCTGCTGCCGTTTTATGCCTGGAAGCAGCTAGATGAAGATTCTCAGAGACTTCTTTCCAGATTGAGTTGAAGGACCTTTGAGCTTCAGCTGCTGCTGGTACAAGAGGAGAAATGGGAACAGGAAAGGGAACAGATGGATGCTGTCCATAAACAGTGAAGAAGGGAGATTTTCCAGAACTGGCATTGGAGTGATGGTTTAAGGCAAACTCTGCCCAGGGCAAAAGGTCCACCCAGTCATCTTGGTGGGCTGAGATGAAGGCACGGAGAAAACGTTCTACATTTTGATTGACACGTTGCGTTTGCCCATTGGACTGTGGATGAAAGGCAGATGAAAGATCCAATTTAATCCCAAAGGAACTAGCCAGGGCTCTCCAAAACGGGGCAGTAAATTGAACTCCTCTGTCAGAGCCGATATGTGAAGGCATCCCATGAAGACAAAAGATCTCCTTAATGAAAGTTGTGGCAAGACTGGGAGCAGAAGGTAGGCCTGGGAGATGAATAAAGTGACACATTTTGGAGAACCGATCCACCACTACCCAGATGACTGTAGAACATGTTGAGGGGGGCAGAGCTGAGATAAAATCCATGGAAATACAACGCCAAGGTATATTTCGAACTGGTAAGGGCAAAAGCAACCCAGCAGGGGCGGACGTGGAAGATTTGGATAGTACACAAACCGCACAAGCTTGACATCTTTACGAAGAGAAGGCCACCAGTAATGACGCTGAAGAAGGTCACAAGTACGAGGTATGCCAGGATGTCCAGAGAACTTGGAGTCATGTGCCCAAGCAAGGAGTTTGGGACGAAGTGCGGGAACTACAAAAGTTTTACCTGGAGGAGGCTGCGTAGATCGGAGCTGAGTAGTGGCTAGAATACGATGCAGAGGGATGATGGGACCAGGATCTAGGTGATTGTCAGAATCGTTTACATCCAACCACCTGGACAAGGCATCGGCTCAAAGGTTTTTGGCACGTGGACGAAAAGTAATGTTAAAGTTGAAGCGGGCGAAAAAGAGGGCCCAGCAAGCTTGACGTGGGTTCAAGCGTTTCGCGGATTGTAAATACTGCAGATTTTTATGATCAGTATAGATGGTAATAAAATGGGGAGAATCCTCTAGAAGATGTCGCCATTCTTGAAGAGCTAGTTTAATAGCGAGTAGCTCATGGTCTCCAATGGTATAGTTCTTCTCCGCATCAGAAAACTTCTTGGGATATAATCCGCAAGGCTGAGACCTGCCCTTCTGAGCTTGGAGTAGGACGGCACCGACTCCTACTGAAGAGGCATCAACCTCCAAAGAAAAGGGTTTTTTAATGTCCGGACGTAGGAAAATTGGGGCGGAGAGGAAGGCTGCCTTGAGTTTGAGGAAATCATCAATGGCTTCAGGGGACCAGAGACAGGCATTGACACCCTTGCTGGTGAGAGATGTAATAGGGGCCACCAAGGTGGAGTAGTTACGAATGAATTGGTGAAAGTAATTGGTGAAGCCCAAAAAGCGTTGGGTGGCTTTAAGATCAGAGGGCTGGGGCCACTCAGAGATGGCCCGAAGTTTGGCTGGGTCCATGAGGAGGCCCTGTGATGAGATTATGTAGCCCAGAAATGGAACTTGTGTTTGTTCAAATAGACATTTCTCCAATTTTGCATATAGACAATTGTCCCGTAGACGCTGTAGCACAGCTTTCACATGAAGACGATGGCTGAGTAAGTCTGGTGAGAAAATAAGAATATCATACAGATATACAATAACACAGACATACAGAAGGTCACAGAAGATCTCATTAACCGAATTTTAGAAGACCGCTGGGGCATTGCATAAGCCAAAGGGCATCACAAGATATTCATAATGTCCTTCCCTGGTGTTAAAGGCGGTCATCCATTCGTCTCCTTCCCGGATGCTTATTAAATTGTAGGCCCTCTAAGATCTAGTTTGGTAAAAACATGAGAACCTCGCAGTCTGTCAAAGAGTTCCGAAATTAAAGGAAGAGGGTATCGGTTCTTCACGGTGATGGCGTTTAGGCCCCTGTAGTCGATGCATGGATGGAGTGAACCATCTTTTTTCGCTACAAGGAAGAACCCAGCTCCGGCAGGTGAGTTTGATGTCCTGATGAAACCCTTTTGAAGGTTTTCCCCAATGTATTCAGACATGACTTGTGTCTCGGGGATAGATAGAGGGTAGACTCGGCCTCGGAGAGGAGAGGTCCCAGGTAACAGATCAATGGAGCAGTCATAGTCTCTGTGAGGAGGAAGGCGATCAGCTGACTTTTTGCAGAAAACATCTCGGAAAGACTGATATTGGGAAAGCAACATGGGAGTTGTGGAGGTCTCAGCCAGAGGAATGGAAGGAGGAGGTAGCACCTTGGAAATACATCATCGCTGACACGGAGGACCCCAAGCCAATACTTGTCCAGAATTCCAGTCAAGATGCGGGGAGTGTTTCTGCAACCATGGAAGGCCCAGGATGATGGGATTTAGGCAGAATTAGGAAAGAGATCTCCTCAGCATGCAAAACCCCAATGCGTAAGACAATAGGAGGGGTTTTAAACCGGATGGGGCTCATAGGCAAGAAGGGGCCCTCTACTGCGGTCACGGAAAGGGGTATAGCCAAAGCAACAAAGGCAGTGCCCAACTCGGAAGCTAAAGATTTTTCAATGAAATTTCCGGCAGCACCAGAGTCCACGTATGCAGAGAGTTGATAGGCATTTTGAGCTCAGTGGATAACCAAGGGAAGGGTGAAACGAGGGAAGTGGACAAAATTAAAGGATCGGTCTAGAACACCTCCCTCCGAGTGACCTAGACCCTGGAGTTTCCCAGACAGACTGGACAGGAGTTCAAAAGATGTCTTTTATCGCCACAATAAAGGCACAAGCCCAATCCTATGCATCGGGCACGTTCCTCGGGAGTGAGGCGAGTTCGCCCAAGCTACATAGGTTCTGCCAACGTGTGAGAGGTCGAAGACGGAGAGGGTTCCACAGGTCTTTTGACTACCTGCGCTGGACGGCCAGCAGGAGAACGAATGGATCTGGATTTCCCCAGGGCCCGCTCCTGGAAGCAATTGTCTGTTTGAATGCTCAATGAGATTGAATCATCCAATGTGGTAGGAATGGTGTGTCCAGCGAGTTCATCCTTGACACGCTCAGATAGGCCTTGCCAGAAGGTAGCAGTAAGGGCCTCATTATTCCAGTTCAGCAGCCAGCGTACGGAATTGAACTGCGTATTGGCCGACTGTCATTTCTTGCTGACGAAGACGAAGGACGGCCCCAGAAGCCAAAGACACTCTGCCGGGCTCATCAAAAGTTTTCCAGAATGCATCCAAAAAGGGCTGGAGGTTGGAGGTGATAGAATCGTGTGATTCCCAGAGTGGGGGGGAGGCCCAAGCTAGAGCATCACCGGAGAGGAGAGAGATGATATATGCGACTTTGGTGCGATCAGTTGGAAAATGGTGGCTGGAAAGTTCAAAGTGGATGGAACACTGATTAATGAAGCCCCGACAAGCCTTAGGGTCGCCAGAAAAACGAGGTGGCGGCGGCAGATGCAGGCAGGTGTAGCAAGTAACACGGGAGCAGCTGAAGCAGAAGCAGAAACAGGAGGAGCTGAAGTTGCAGCAAGTTGCAGATGATCCAGATGGGAGGCAAGATCCTGAAGGACCAGCATTATTTGCTCTTGATTTGCTTGCTGGGAGTTAAGTCTCTGAACTAGATGTTGCATTTGATCCTCGGTCAGTGGCCAATTCTCAGAGGCGCTCATGGCTTGAGCAAACTGTCACGGTACTAACAGTGAGCCCACAGGTGAGCAGGTGACACGGGATCCCCCAGGGCGTGGAGTCTAAGGGCCAGCCGGTATTCTGCCAGGGACCCCCTCACGAGGGTTTGGGCTTAGCTGCCTGCTGACCCCAAGTCACGACCCCCGGGTTCACCCTGCTCGCTAGGGAAGTACCAGAAGACACTGTCAGACAAGGATGGATGGATGAAGCAAAGGAGAGCCGGATAGCGAGCCGAGGTCAGGGCGGGCTGCAAACAACGTGATCAAAACAAGCCGAGTCGGTACACAAGAGATCAGTTCACGAGAGGTCAGGTTAAGGCAGGTTACACAAAGGGGGCTCAGAAACAAATGTTGCCCCCAGAGCAACCAGAGCTGGTCTGAGAGGGATTTAAATAGAGAAGCACATGAGGGGCTGGACAGGAAGTAGCAGGAAGGAATCATATATTAAGCAACAGGTGAGGCGACACCCATAGCTGCAGAGTGCAGCAGAGCTGAACACAAGCTAGTGGAACAACAGGTGCCAGCCGGCCTACAGCAGTATCAGCTCCGCAGCTGATCTGTGACAACCGCAGATTACTATTATCTGGTCTCTGTGCAATTCTGACACCCCTCTGAGGCCAATCAGCAGCTTCCCACTCCAATCCCAAAATTAGTATTAAACCCAAAACCAAAAATGTCATATATTGCAATTTACTTATCCTTAGATTTTGTGGGCTGCATTAGTTTTCTCATCTGTTTTCACTTGGTGATCTGGCCAGCAACACACCTCCTGTATTAGAGCACCCCTACTTTGGATGGGTGTAAAAACAGCATTGCCATAGATGGATCATCTGTTATTGTAACAATTGCTAACCAACCTGGATACACAAGAGATCCACAATAGATACACATGGGATATACACTGGATACACATGGGATAAACACTGAATACACATTGGACACACATGGGATACACACTGGATACACATTTGACACACATGGGATAAAAACTGGATACACATTGGACACACATGGGATACACACTGGATACACATTGGACACACATGGGATACACACTGGATACACATTGGACACACATGGGATACACACTGGATACACATTGGACACACATGGGATACACACTGGATACACATTGGACACACATGGGATACACACTGGATACACATTGGACACACATGGGATAAAAACTGGATACACATTGGACACACATGGGATACACACTGGATACACATTGGACACACATGGGATACACACTGGATACACATTGGACACACATGGGATAAACAGTGGATACACATGGGATACACACTGGACACACATGGGTTAAACACTGGATACACATTGGATACACATTGGACACACATGGGATACACATTGGATACACATTGGACACACACGGGATACACACTGGATACACATTAGACACAATGTCCTTGCTGAATGGCGGTTTCCATCCTCGCTGAATCAATGTTTTTTGGCATTATTATAATTATTATTATAATTATGAGCTTTCAGTTCCGCATTTGGTACTATTAACATTCATAATGAGATGTAATTATCACCTTTATGCATTGTTACAATTAAAAATGAAGTGAAAGCAGGCTCTGCATTCAGATTGTTTCTTGTCGGTGATTTGTATTGGGGTCAGGTAATTATCTGCAAGGAAATGATTTGCAGCCGCCACTATACCCACAATAGGGGAGAAGAGAACATCTCCATCTGACATGAGAGGTGATTGTATGGTAAGGGAGACATCCGGCTACAACCCATTGCTCTGCTATGGCTGGAGACCGATGGATTCATCACCTGCAGCTTCTTACAGCATTCAGAAGATGTCCTCCCTAAAAATTTCCCCTGGTCCTAGCCAAAAGGCTTGGCCCTAGAGGCAGGTGCGAAAAACGTGTGTTGTGGTGAAGTGACCATGGTGCCAAAAATCAAGTGCTGAAACACTGTGACTGTATGGCACCCCTGAACTGACACTTCAGGGGCATATTCACCACTGGCTTTTCGTGCAACCCTGACCCCCAACCCAGACCACAGCAGCCCCCACCCCAGGCAGAAAGGCATAAAGTTCTGGAAGCTTGGTGAGAGCCCTTTACCATCAGGCCTCACCGTCGTTCCATCCCTCCTACCTAATTACGCTCGGGAAATACTAGCCGCCCCCCCCCCCCCCGGTGGGAGAAAGGTGAGCCAGTGTTCTCTCCCGAAAAACTGTCTGGAGCTAGAGCTGCCCCAATCTAGGCCAGAAGGCCAGGGACCCTCCATGCAAGGTCTCACCTCGTGGAGTTTCAATGATTATGAGAACGGTGAGGAATCAGCCCAGAAATACGCGGGAGGATCTTGTCAATGATCTCAGCTGGGACCATAGTCACCAAGAAAACAGTTGGTAACACACTACACCGTGAAGGACTGAAATCCTGCAGCCCCCGCAAGGTCCCCCTGCTTAAGAAAGCCCATGTACAGGACAGTCTGACGTTTGCTGATGAACATCTGAATGATTCAGAGGAGAACTGGGGGAAAGTGTTGTGGTCAGATGAGACCAAAATCCAGCTCTTTGGTATCAACTCAACTCGGCGTGTTTGGAGGAGGAGAAATGCTGCCTATGACCCCAAGAACACCATCCCCACCGTCATACATGGAGGTGGAAACATTATGCTTTGGGGGTGTTTTCCTGCTAAGGGACGATGGACGGGGCCATGTACCTTCAAATCTTGGGTGAGAACCTCCTTCCCTCAGCCAGGGCATTGAAAATGGGTGGTGGATGGGTATTCCAGCATTACAATGACCCAAAACACACGGCCAAGGCAACAAAGAAGTGGTTAGAGAAGAAGCACATTAAGGTCCTGGAGTGGCCCAGCCATTCTCCAGACCTTAATCCCTTAGAAAATATGTGGAGGGAGCTGAAGGTTCAAGAAGGTTCAAGTTACCAAACGTCAGCCTCGAAACCGAGAGGATCTGCAAAGAGGTGTGGGACAAAATCTCTCCTGCTGCATTTGTAAATTCCAAAAGCCAATATAATCGAATAATAGTGGTAAAAAAAAAGCATTCATGGGTTTAACTAATCCTTTTTTTTTTTTTTTTGTATAATTCTACTTTAACCACTTCAGCGCTGTCACACTTTGAATGACAATTGCGCAGTCTTGCTACACTGTACCCAAATGACATTTGTATCATTTTTGTTTCACACAAATAGATCTTTCTTTTGGTGGTATTAAATCACCACTGGGGTTTTTATTTTTTGCTAAAAAAAAAAAGAAGAAAGACCGAGCATTTTGAAAAAAAAAAAAACCTTTATCGTAGTTTGTTATAAAATGTTGCAAATGGGTTTTTCTCCTTCATTGATGGCCACCGATGAGGCTGCACTGATAGGCAGCAGTGATGGGCACTGATGAGGAGGCACTGATAGGTGGCACTGATAGGTACTGATAGGTGGCACTGATTGGTAGCACTGGTGGGCACTGATTTGCAGCAATGATAAATGGCACTGATTGGCAGCACCGATAAATGGCACTGATGGGCACTGGTAGGCAGCACTGATGGGCACTGATTGGTAGCATTGGTGGGCACTGTTGGGACTGCACTAATAATCAGTGCCATTATTGTCAGTGCCGATTTCCTGTTTACACAAGCCAGTTATCGGCTCTCTTGAGGAAGTACCGATACCCGCCTTCTGTGTACATCCATGATCAGCTGTGATTTGACACAGCTGATCACATGGTAAAGAGCCGCTGAATGGCTCTTTACCTCAATCTGTGATCACGGTGTCCTGGGGACAATCCTGGAGACGTGCCACCCGGGAGCGATCACGGGACGTCATCATATGAGGGCCTCCCAGGATTAGCCATCATTTGGCTATAGCACGGTTGGCAAGTGGTTAAGGGGCTTGGCAGGGGGGCGTGTCCTAAGCCTAGGTACATTTGCTAATAGGTGTCCCTTGTTCCCATCTCAAAAAAGTTGGGAGGTATGTGATAGAGAGTTCTGCTCATCAGTCTGCTGCTTCTCCTTTCACTGTCCAATCACAATTTGGTTAGGCTCCACCCACCACTGGCATTTGTGGTGGGTGGATCTGTACACTACACTAAGGAGGGAATTATATTAACCCCTTCCCATCGATGTAACACATCTATGCGGCCTCGCGGAAATTGGATTTTTTCCGTGGGGCCGCATATTTGCGTATCTCCTTTATGCTGAGGGGGCGCACCGCACACCACAGAGACTGGGGTCCCACGAGAGCCCCGGGCCCCCGTACTAACAATCGGGACCTGGATCCCCCAATTTCTGGGTCACCTGATTGCTGTGGTAGCCTTTGATTGGCTACCACAGTGATCAGTCACTGTAAAGCTTGCCGTTGCTTGCCGTTGCTTTTTTTTTTCTCTTTCTGTGAATGGAGAGGTGAGATACATTGTATCTTTCTCTTTCTGTGAAGGGAGAGGTGAGATACATTGTATCTTTCTCTTTCTGTGAAGGGAGAGGTGAGATACATTGTATCTTTCTCTTTCTGTGAAGGGAGAGGTGAGATACATTGTATCTTTCTCTTTCTGTGAATGGAGAGGTGAGATACATTGTATCTTTCTCTTTCTGTGAATGGAGAGGTGAGATACATTGTATCTTTCTCTTTCTGTGAATGGAGAGGTGAGATACATTGTATCTTTCTCTTTCTGTGAAGGGAGAGGTGAGATACATTGTATCTTTCTCTTTCTGTGAAGGGAGAGGTGAGATACATTGTATCTTTCTCTTTCTGTGAAGGGAGAGGTGAGATACATTGTATCTTTCTCTTTCTGTGAATGAAGAGGTGAGATACATTGTATCTTTCTCTTTCTGTGAAGGGAGAGGTGAGATACATTGTATCTTTCTCTTTCTGTGAATGGAGAGGTGAGATACATTGTATCTTTCTCTTTATGTGAATGGAGAGGTGAGATACATTGTATCTTTCTCTTTCTGTGAATGGAGAGGTGAGATACATTGTATCTTTCTCTTTCTGTGAATGGAGAGGTGAGATACATTGTATCTTTCTCTTTCTGTGAATGGAGAGGTGAGATACATTGTATCTTTCTCTTTCTGTGAAGGGAGAGGTGAGATACATTGTATCTTTCTCTTTCTGTGAAGGGAGAGGTGAGATACATTGTATCTTTCTCTTTCTGTGAAGGGAGAGGTGAGATACATTGTATCTTTCTCTTTCTGTGAATGGAGAGGTGAGATACATTGTATCTTTCTCTTTCTGTGAAGGGAGAGGTGAGATACATTGTATCTTTCTCTTTCTGTGAATGGAGAGGTGAGATACATTGTATCTTTCTCTTTCTGTGAATGGAGAGGTGAGATACATTGTATCTTTCTCTTTCTGTGAATGGAGAGGTGAGATACATTGTATCTTTCTCTTTATGTGAATGGAGAGGTGAGATACATTGTATCTTTCTCTTTCCTTGCAAAGAGAGAGGAAAAAGTGTTTGTAAAGAAAAAAACAAACAAATTAATAAAGAATAAAAAATTAAAGAAAAAATAAAGAAAAAATACCTAGATGAAGGTTTGATCTAGTGTTTGTGTCAAGGTCAGGGTGAGCATATTTTGGGCAGGATTTTTTTATTTTATTATTTTAATTAGTTTCAGTTTGTTTTTTTATGTTTTTTTTTTTAAAAGGAAAAATGTGCACTATTGTTTCTGGGCTGTACTACGGGCACAAACAACTAACATACACATAGGTGGTATCGCTGCGATCGTCAGGAGCAGGATAATTTTTTTGGTTTGTTCTTTAGTGGAAGGTTATGGTAGTAGCAAGAAATATACGGCTAAAATAAAATATATATATATATATAGCAAACATTTATTTTATTGCAGCTTACCAATGCTTAGATGTGATGGCCGCATTCGTTTTCTATTTTTAGGCTTTCTTTCCTTTATCATCACCTGGCGATCCAGCCAGTAAGTCTGTTTTTTTTTTTTTTTTTTTCAACAGAACACAGATGTAGCAGTTGAAGGGATGAGACAAACCATTCACCACTGCCAGGTGTGGTTAAAATGATCAGCTTTTATTTATTGATGTAAAACCTTTATCCAAAAGGAAAAAAACTGTAACTGTTTATAAAGTGTGAGCTGGAGTGTGGCTTCAATTGCTTAGTGTATTTAAATCTGCTAATATATCTAACCTTCCCCTCCGCCCAGACTGACAATGCTGCTGTCCAAAGGTGCCCCCCTGTGCTCCTTAATTCAAAGTTGGGGGGGGGGCGCTCTAATACAAGAGGTCAGTGGCAGCTGGTGCTCAAAATTTTTTGGGGGGTGCAAACAAACTGAAAAAAAAATTAATTGCAGCCACTGTGCCCATCAAATGCAGCCACTGTGCCCATTAAATGCAGCCACTGTGCCCATCAAATGCAGCCACTGTGCCCATCAAACGCAGCCACTGTGCCCAGCAAATGCAGCCACTGTGCCCATCATATACAGCCACTGTGCCCATCAAATGCAGTCACTGTGCCCAACAAATGCAACCACTGTACCCATCAAACGCAGCTGCTGTGCCCATCAAGTGCAGCCACTGTGCCCATCAAATACTGCCACTGTGCCCATCAAGCGCAGCCACTGTGCCCATAAATTGCCGCCACTGTGCAATCAAATGCAGCTACTCTACCCATCAATTTTTGCAGTGTGCCCATCAATTGCTGGCACTGTGCCCATCAATTGCCACTACTGTGCCCCATCAATTGCCGCTACTGTGCCCCATCAAGTGCTGCCAGTGTGCCCATCAATTGCTGCCAGTGTGCCCATCAATTGGCGCTACTGTGCCCCATCAAATTCTGCCAGTGTGCATCGCCCTGGATTCGGGACTTACTTGTCTCGCAGCGGGTCACGGTGGCGTCCTCCACGTCCATGCTCCTCGATGTCTCCAGTGCTCTCCATCAGGCGTCCAAACACCGTGCCTGACGTTTCAGCCAATTAGGTGACAGGTAACCAGACCCGAGCACCTGATTGGCTGAGAGGCAGGTCAGTGTTAGGAAAGCGATGTATTCGCTTTTCTAACACAACACTGAGTAACAGCATTGCGCCCGCTGTTTACCATTTTGGAAGCCTTTTAGATCCCACGGCTCTAATCAGGCGCTTCAAAAAGAAACCCGCCGCTGTAATTCAGATGCCTGGCGCCCGACAAGGGGCCGGACACCTAAATAGGGGGCGGCAGCGGCGACCATAGATAGATTCATGCAATGCATGAATCTATCTATTGGTGAGAGAGAGGTGACAGGAGAGAGGGGGCGGCGCTCCTGCGCCCTTTATGGACGCACCGCCACTGCAAGAGGTGTGTTACTGGCCAGATCAACAGAGGGGGGAAAAAGCCCCCCCCCCAAAATAAAAGAAAACTAATGCAGCCACCACATCTAATGATTGGTAAGCTGCAATATGTCGCTGAATTTCTGACTTTTGCTTCACATTTGTGCCAGCTTTCTGACTCATAAATATAGAATGTCCTCATGACTAAGCTCCGGGGGGGGGGGGGGGGGGCGGAGTGAAACACGTTGGGAGGTGGGCCTGGTTGGGGTCCAGGCTGAGGTTGCCACTCCATTCATTGCGGCAGGACACCATAGATGTGCGACTTCCAGGGGTCACCCTTCTTTTCATAAATATAGAAGCCAGGCACAGCCAGTCAACCAGCATTTCCAGCAGCGCATGCTCCCGTATTCTCCTTATGTAGATCTGTAAATCAGTCCTCTGTCTCTTGTATGTATCTTTATGTTTATTATAGGCTGAGTTTCCGCCTCCTGTGACCGGCGTGCCCTCCGATTTAGATAAATCGCGGCGGCGTTTACAGCCAGTCAGCTGCTTCCAACACCTGCAGTTCTGACTTCATATCCTACGAGGAAGTGACTCTACAATAAAATCCGAGAACAATGGAGCACCAACAGACGCCGTAGAGGAGTTCGCTCCTATCCACATGCCGGCTACAATTCTTACATATACAGTATCTCACAAAAGTATGTACACCCCTCACATTTGTGTAAATCTTTTCTTTTATCTTTTCATGTGAGAACACTGAAGAAATGACACTTGTCTACAATGTAAAGTAGTGAGTGTACAGCTTGTATAACGGTGTAAATTTGCTGTCCCCTCAAAATAACTCAACACACAGCCATTAATGTCTAAACCGCTGGCAACAAAAGTGAGTACACCCCTAAGTGAAAATGTCCAAATTCGGACCAAAGTGTCAATATTTTGTGTGGCCACCATTATTTTCCAGCATTGCCTTAACCCTCTTGGGCATGGAGGTCACCAGAGCTTCACAGGTTGTCACTGGAGTCACAGTAAGTGAAAATATCCAAATTGGGCCCAATTAGCCATTTTCCCTCCCCGGTGTCATGTCACTTGTTAGTGTTACAAGGTCTCAGGTGTGAATGGGGAGCAGGTGTGTTAAATTTGGTGTTATCGCTCTCACTCTCTCATACTGGTCACTGTAAGTTCAACATAGCACCTCATGGCAAAGAACTCTCTGAGGATCTGAAAAAAAAGAATTGTTGCTCTACATAAAGATGGCCTGCCTGTTTGTGGCTGTGTCAGATCTAGATACTGTGTAACTCTCACCTGCAGAGCACTGGACTGAGAGACCCGGGGATTGTGGGATATGTAGTTTCTTCACAGGAAGTGTCAGTTCTCACACTACAGAGGTCACACTCTATCCTGTAAAGTGCCATGCTGCATGCCTCATCTTTTAACACAAACTGCTGACACAAGAATGTGAAGATTTACCTTACTATAGGCTGTGTGTACAGGGCAACAAATGACACCATGGGACTACATGACCAATGTACATCTTATGAATGACACTACAATGAGGGGAAAAAGTATTTGATCCCCCTGCTGATTTTGTACGTTTGCCCCACTGACAAAGAAATGATCCGTCTATAATTTTAATGGTCGGTTTATTTTAACAGTGAGAGACAGAATAACAACAAAAATATCCAGAAAAAAGCATTTCAAAAAAGTTATAAATTGATTTACATTTTAATGAGTGAAATAAGTATTTGATCCCCTAACAATCAGAAAGATTTCTGGCTCCCAGGTGTCTTCTATACAGGTAACGAGCTGAGATTAGGAGCACTCCCTTAAGGCTGGGTTCACATATGACCACGCAGCGACTCACAGCAGGAGTCCGGTGCGTCCTCGTTCACAGTTTCGGGTCCTATTTGATCCCGAATTTTTGGCTGAATTCGGACCTGAAACGGTCCAAAAGACGCACAGGGCTCCCAGAGCCGCAGCAGAGATATGTGAACCGGCTCCATAGAGAGCCGGTCACAATCTCCTGCTGTGCGAACTGGATGCGGAGAAAAGCCGCATCCAATTTGCACTAGTGTGAACCCAGCCTAAAGGGAGTGCTCCTAATCTCAGCTTGTTACCTGTATAAAGGACCCCTGTCCACAGAAGAAATCAATCAATCAGATTCCAATCTCTCCACCATGGCCAAGACCAAAGAGCTGCCCAGGGATGTAGATTGTAGACCTACACAAGGCTGGAATGGGCTACAAGACCATCGCCAAGCAGCTTGGTGAGAGGGTGACAACAGTTGATGGAAGAAACACAAAATAACTGTCGATCTCCCTCGGTCTGGGGCTCCATGGAAGATCTCACCTCATAGAGTTGCAATGATCATGAGAACGGTGAGGAATCAGCCCAGAACTACACGGGAGAATCTTCTCAATGATCTCAGCTGGGACCATAGTCACCAAGAAAACAGTTGGAAACACACTACACCGTGAAGGACTGAAATCCTGCAGCCCTCGCAAGGTCTCCCTGTTCAAGAAATCACATGTACAGGACCGTCTGAAGTCTACTAAAGAGTATCTGAATGATTCGGAGGAGAACTGGGGGAAAGTGTTGTGGTCAGAGGAGACCAAAATCGAGCTCTTTGGCATCAACTCAACTCGCCGTCTTTGGAGGAGAAGGAATGCTGCCTATGACCCCAAGAACATCACCCCCCACCGTCATACATGGAGGTGGAAACATTATGCTTTGGGGGTGTTTTCCTGCTGAGGGGACAGGACATCTTCACCGCATCAAAGGGACGAAGGACGGGGCCCCATGTACCGCCAAATCTTGGGTGAGAACCTCTTTCCCTCAGCCAGGGCATTGCAAATGGGTCATGAATGGGTATTCCAGCATGACAATGACCCAAAACACACGACCAAGGCAACAAAGGAGTGGTGCAAGAAGAAGCACATTAAGGTCCTGGAGTGGTCTAGCCAGTCTCCAGACCTTAATCCCATAGAAAATATGTGGAGGGAGCTGAAGGTTCAAGTTGCCAAACGTCAGCCTGGAAACCTTAATGACTTGGAGAGGATCTGCAAAGAGGACAAAACCCCTCCTGAGATGTGTGCAAACCTGGTGGCCAACTACAAGAAACGTCTGACCTCTGTGATCGCCAACAAGGGTTTTGCCACCAAGTACTAAGTCGTGTTTTGTGAAGGGCTCAAATACTTATTTCACCAATTAACCACTTGCCGACCGCCGCATGCCGATTTACGTCGGCAGAATGGCGCGGGCAGGCAAAAGAGCGTACCTGTACGTCCCTTTGAATTTGCCACCTAGAGGGCAAGATCGCACCGCCAGCGCTGCGTGATCACGCCGCCGGCGCTGCGTTCCCGCGGGTCAGGATGTTCGCCGGCGGCCCACCACTGCGCCGAGGGGAGGCAGAACGGGGAGCAACATAAAAGGGATCTACTGCTCCCAGTCATCGGGAGCAGTGATCTCTGTCATGTTGTAGTGAGCCCATTTCCTCTACAGTTAGAACATATCCAGGGAACACACTTAACCCCTTGATCGCCCCCTAGTGTTTAACCCCTTCCCTGCCAGTGTAATTTATACAGTAATAAGTGGCTATTTGTAGCTCTGATCGCTGTATAAGTGTCAGTGGTCCCAAAATAGTGTCAAAGGTGTCCGATTTGTCCGCCATAATGTCGCAGTCACGATAAAAATCGCAGATCGCTGCCATTACTAGTAAAAAAAAAGAATATAAAAATGCCATAAAACTATCCCCTATTTTGTAGACGCAATAACTTTTGCGCAAATCATTTAATATACACTTATTGCGAATTTTTTTTTTTACCAAAAATATGTAGAAGAATACATATTGGTCTTGTTTTTTTATATATTTTTTGGGGATATTTATTATAGCAAAAAGTAAAAAATATTGTTTTTTTTCCCAAAATTGACGCTCTTTTTTTGTTTATAGCGCAAAAAATAAAAACCGCAGAGGTGATCAAATACCACGAAAAGAAAGCTCTATTTGTTGGGAAAAAAAGGACATCAATTTTGTTTGGGTACAACGTCGCACGACCGCGCAATTGTCAGTGCCGAATCGTAAAAAATGCTCTGGTCAGGAAGGGGGGGGGGGGGGTAAATCCTTCCGGGCCTGAAGTGGTTAAAATGCAAATCAATTTATAACTTTTTTTAAATATGTTTTTCTGGATATTTTTGTTGTTATTTTGTCTCTCGCTGGTAAAATGAACCGACCATTAAAATTATAGACCGATCGTTTCTTTGTCAGTGGGCACCAAGGAGACTCTTCTGCGAGCGACCTGGGACAGATCTAACCTCGCGTTCCGGGGCCACCGCTGTCAAGTCTTTGCGGACCTTTCCCAAACCACAATTGTGAGGAGGCGACAGATGAAAGGTTCAGCACTGGAAAACACTTTCTGAAAGATAAATAGTGCAGTTTATATACAAATATACACTCTCCGGGCCACTTTATTAGGTACACCTGTTCAATTGCTTGGGTAACACAAATTGCTGATCAGCCAATCACATGGCAGCCACTCAATGCATTTAGACACCTAGACGTGGTGAAGACGACTTGCTGAAGTTCAAACTGAGCATCAGAATGGGGGAGAAAGGGGATTGAAGTGACTTGGAACGTGGCATGGTTGTTGGTGGCAGACGGGCCGGTCTGAGTATTTCTGGGATTTTCACACACAACCATCTCTCGGGGTTTACAGAGAATGGTGGGAAAAAGAGAAAATATCCGGTGAGCGGCAGTTGTGTGGAGGAAAATGCCTTGTTGGTGTCAGAGGAGAATGGGCAGACTGGTTCCAGATGATAGAAAGACAACAGTAACTCAAATAACCCCTCGTTACACCCAAGGTATGCAGAATACCATCTCTGAATGCACAACACATCCAATCTTGAAGCAGATGGGCTACAGCAGCAGAAGACCACACCGGGTGCCACTCCTGTCAGCAAAGAACAGGAAACTGAGGCTACAATTGGCACAGGATCACCAAAATTGGACAATAGAAGATTGGAAAAACATTGCCTGGTCTGATGAGTCTGGATTTCAGCTCCGACATTCAGATGGTGGGGTCAGAATTTGGCGCATGGATCCATCCTGCCTTGTATCACTGGTTCAGGCTGGTGGTGGGGGTGTAATGGTGTGGGGGATGGGGTATCACCGGTTCAGGCTGGTGGTGGGGGGGAGATATTTTCTTGGCACACTTTGGGCCCCTTAGTACCAATTGATCATGGTTTATACACCACGGCCTACCTGAGTATTGTTGCTGACCATGTCCATCCCTTTATGACTACAGTGTCCCCATCTTCTGATGGCTCCTTCCAGCAGGATAATCACCATGTCACAAAGCTCCAATCATCTCACCACTGGACAATGAGGTCCCTGTCCTCCAATGGCCTCCACACTCACCACATCTCATCCAATAGAGAACCTTCGGGATGTGGTGGTATCATAGATGTGCAACCGACAAATCTGCAGCAACTCTGTGATGTTATCAGGTCACTATGGAGAAGAATCTCTGAGGAACGTTCCCAACACCTTGTTGTATCTATGCCACCAAGAATGAAGGTCCAACCCGCTACTAGCATAATAAAGGGGGTCCAACCCGCTACTAGCATAATAAAGGGGGTCCAACCCGCTACTAGCATAATAAAGGGGGTCCAACCCGCTACTAGCATAATGAAGGGGGTCCAACCCGCTACTAGGAAGGGGGACCTAAAAAAGGGGGTCCAACCCGCTACTAGCATAATAGAGGGGGTCCAACCCACTACTAGCAAGGGGGACCTAATAAAGGGGGTCCAACCCACTACTAGCAAGGTGGACCTAAAAAAGGGGGTCCAACCCGCTACTAGCATAATAAAGGGGGTCCAACCCGCTACTAGGAAGGTGGACCTAATAAAGGAGGTCCAACCCACTACTAGCAAGGTGGACTTAATAAAGGGGGTCCAACCCACTACTAGCAAGGTGGACCTAATAAAGGGGGTCAAACCCACTACTAGCAAGGGGGACCTAATAAAGGGGGTCCAACCCACTACTAGCAAGGTGGACCTAATAAAGGGGGTCCAACCCACTACTAGCAAGGGGGACCTAATAAAGGGGGTCCAAACCACTACTAGCAAGGGGGATCTTATAAAGGGGGTCCAACCCGCTACTAGCAAGGTTGACCTAATAAAGGGGGTCCAACCCGCTACTAGCAAGGTGGACCTAATAAAGGGGGTCCAACCCACTACTAGCAAGGTGGACCTAATAAAGGGGGTCCAACCCACTACTAGCAAGGTGGACCTAATAAAGGAGGTCCAACCCGCTACTAGCAAGGTGGACCTAATAAAGTGTGTAGTTCAGACCAAAATGTGAGACGGGTGGGGAGGAAAGAGGGACAGAGGGACTTTGTTCCAAATCAGGGACAGCCCATTTAAATCAGAGCTATGGGTGTACAGTATGTGTGATGAGCCCATATAATACACAGTCTTTGGGATTCTGGTGTGAAGACCCAAACCATTGCCTATGAGTCCTTCCTCTGGAAATGGGTCACCGCAGACGGGTACAATGTTTGCTACAAGTTACAGCGCTCTGCACATCCCCATCGCTCTCCTCATTACATGAAGTCATCACGTCCTTCCACTGAACGGCGGTCGTGACAATAAAGCGGTTTGTTTATATGACAACCATTCATATCAGGTACGATAGGCCACTTCCGGTTTGGGAAGGCTTTTGTTTGCTGTAATGACAATTACTAGAACGATTTCCTGGCGAACAATATCTGGCTGCGGGACGTTGGGAATGATTCAGTGTCTTTATTAAATATTCAGTCCGACTGCACAAGCTGCATCTAACATGCTGGGAGCTTTCCAAGAGAACGATCGTCTCTGCGTATTCCTGCCCCCCCCTCCAGCTACTACTTTATAGGTTGCGGTGGATTCCTGCGCAGGATCGAAACCATTGAAACCGGAGCTGAAATTATAATTTATGTTTTGGCAAATCCCACTCCACTCCCTATTTGCCCAACGCTAACGGTAAATAAAAATGAAAATCTCACATCAGATGATCCTAGAGCCGCAGCCTGTGGTGCAATTTCCTTTCCCAACCCCAGATGGCGCTGTATTGCACAAGTGTGGGCTTCCCATACTTCATCTACTAGAACTAGGTGAATTACAGCCACCCCATATATGTTTCGGCCAGTGACGGCCCGTAATGCATCCCCCCCCCTATCCATGCATCCGGCCACCTAATCTACATATGGGCGCCAGACACATAGATTCCAATCAGGGTTTTTTTTTTTTTTGTTTTTTTTCGTGAAGCACATGATTAGAGTCAGAGGCTCTAAAAGGCTTAAAAAAAAAAAAAAGGGTGGGCTCGGGGCGCAGAGCCCACCCATTCGTGTGGCAATAGCAAATGAACATTCGCTATTGTCACACCGATTCTCCTCCCGGGCCAATCAGGAAGCGGGACCCGTTTCCCGATTGGCCAAAAGGAGAAGCCTGGGAGGAGAAGGGAGGATACGCACGGGGGGAACCCGGCGTGATGCCAAGGAGGAGACGCAGGGGAAGCTGCCGCCTGTCGGGAAGCGCTGCCCGCGTCATAGATGGTGATAAGTGCCGGGTTCGTAACCGTCCGACCAACAGACTGGGGGGGGGCTTAACCTAGAAAAATCCCTAAAATAATTTTCAGGTCTTGGGAAACTTTTACTAACCCAATTTGGGGGGGGGGGCAATGGAAAGAGTGCCCCTTACGTTGGTAGCCAACAGAAAGAATGCCCCTTACATTGGTAGTCTATAGAAAGAACGCAACCCTTTACCAAGGGGCGTGATACCGGAACTATGCAGGGCCCATTAAATGGAAGGTCAGCCAGCCTGGAGGAACCATAGTCGAGAATGGCTGGCATAGATGGATGAATCTTCCCTGCCAACAGTTGGCAGGGAAGATTCCCAGCTCTAACAGTTGTCTGGATACCTTAACGGTGCTTGCCATCTGATTGGATGCAGGTGCTGTTTGGTTGAAAATTTTCTACCCAGCTCCTTGAAATATTGACTTTTTCTCAAGCCGGTTGGCACCAACAATTTCACCCAAGGCTCAAATTTTAGCCAACTGAGCATGAATGCCATGTATGGCAACCTTAAATTGGCCATCAAGCTGCAGATAAGACGCCATCCAAGTGAACTTGTCCTGATCACAGGAGGACCCAAAGAAAACCCATGGAAGGACCACAGTGAGTGAAGGACATATTCTATATTGCCACAAGTATTGGGACGCCTGCCTTTACACGCACATTAACTTTAATGGCATCCCAGTCTTATCCCGTAGGGTTCAATATTGAGTTGGCCCCGCCCTTTGCAGCTATAACAGCTTCAACTCTTCTGGGAAGGCCGTCCACAAGGTTTAGGAGGGTGTCTATGGGAATGTTTGACCTATACTTCCAGAAGAGCATTTGTGAGGTCAGGCGCAGATGTTAGGTGAGAAGGACTGGCTCGCAGTCTCCGCTCTAATTCATCCCAAAGGTGTTCTATCGGGTTGAGGTCAGGACTCTGTGCAGGCCAGTCAAGTTTCTCCACCCCAAACTCGCTCATCCATGTCTTCATGGACCTTGCTTTGTGCACTGGTCCTAATCACTTGGTGGAGGGGGGATTATGGTGGGGAGGTTGTTTTTCAGGGGTTGGGCTTGGCTCCTTAGTTCCAGTGAAGGGAACTCTTAAGGCGTCGGAATACCAAGACATTTTGGACAATTTCATGTTCCCAACTTTGTGGGAACAGTTTGGGGACGGCCCCTTCCTGTTCCAACATGATTGCACACCAGTACACAAAGCAAGGTCTATAAAGATATGGATGAGCGAGTTTGGAGTGAAGGAACTTGACTGGTCTGCACAGAGTCCTGACCTCAACCCGATAGAACATCTTTGGGATAAATTAGAGCGGAGACTGTGAGCCAGGCCTTCTCGTCCAACCTCACAAATGCTCTTCTGGAAGAATGGTCAAACATTCCCATAGACACACTCCTAAACCTTGTGGACGGCCTTCCCAGAAGAGTTGAAGCTGTTATAGCTGCAAAGGGCGGGCCAACTCAATATTGAACCCTACAGACTAAGACTGGGATGCCATTAAAGTTCATGTGTGTGTAAAGGCAGGCGTCCCAATACTTCTGGCAATATCGTGTAAAAGACTTCCAGAAGATCTATCTTCACTCCTGATCACCCCCTAGAAGAACATACATGGCCACATTAGATGACCTGAAAACTGCTCCGGGAACATTTTGAGGTTCTTGGGATTGCTTTTATAAGTAGCGGGAACACCCACCCCGAGCTCTCCCGCGGCTTTACCGAGCTGTCCTGTCCCACCGAGACTCCAGATCGACCATCTGGTGCTTCCGCTGGCTGATCATAGAGGCCAACAAAGACAGGAACCGCTCTGATCGCCTCTATGATCTAGGAGCCCAGAAGCAATGACCTTACATCACTTCTGGTTTCCCCCCGGATGTAAGTGGCGCCATTTTTTAAAGCTGAAAAGCATTTGATCACACCGATCTTGGTGTTTTGAATGCTTTTAAGGGCAAAAGCGGGATCTGGGGCCTTTCTAGACCCCAGATCTCTCCATAAAGAGTACCTGTCACATGCCCATTGATGGAACAAAAGATGTTTGCATTCCTTGTGACAGCAATAAAAGTGATCAAAAAATAAAAAAAAACAGACAACTGCCGAAATCAGAATTAAACCCACTATAGACTTATCCTGTTATGGGCTTAAACTGAACAGGTATGCTGGGGCAGCCACAAGTATAGCCTGAGTTAGGGACTAGGGATGTTAGGGAATTGACTGCGCCTTATGTTGAATTGTTATCTTGTGATTATCATCATCATGCCGCATTATTTAAGTGCCCCAGTCCCCCCCAGTGCTCGTGCGCAAACAGTGATGCACGTATGGGTCCCGCACGTGCGCAAACAGTGATTGTCCCACACATGTGAGGTATCTCCGCGAACGTCAGATCACGGGCAGTAATTCTAGCACCAGACCTCCTCTGTAAATCAAAAATGGTAACCTGCAAAGGCTTTTAAAGCGTCACCTATGGATAGTAAAAATTTACGCCGTTTGTTGCCGTTGCACAGGCGTGTGCGCAATTTTAAAGCGTGACATGTTTGGTATCTACTTACTCGGCGTAACATCATCTTTTATATTTTCCCAAAAAATTGGGTTATATATATATATATATATATTGTGTTTTTTTTTGCAATAAAATTCAATTTAAAAAAAGTGTAGTTTTGCCCCAAAAAATTCACTGCGCAAATACATTTAAAAAAATTGAAGCACCCACCAATATATGTGTCTGCTTTTAAAAAAATGATATAATGTTTGGGGGGGTTCTAAGAAATTTTCTAGCAAAAAAAAAAAAATACTGATTGTCACAAAAAGTGCCTGGTCTTCAAGTGGCTATGTTCAGCCTGTGCAAAGGCCAGGAACATTGGATGCTATTAGGCTATTTTCTCTCCAGGCTGAATATTCTTCGTTGATAAAAATAGAGCGAATCAGGACAGTACAGCATTATGGAGACTAGATGGCGCTAATAATCATAAAAACAAAAAAAAAATTACTATGATTATCAGCTCCATCTAGTGGCCAAAAGGTTGTTCTTTTCCTGATTCACGCCATTCTTATGAATAAAGAACACTTGACATGGAGAGAAACAAAGCCCAATAACATTGGATTTTGCCCTCATTCACAAAGAATGAGAGTTCATGCAGCCTGGCAGGATGAATAGCTCTGCTAATTTTTTTTTTATACATACAAAGTCTATAAAGAAAGGGAGGCTTTAGGTGTAGAATTGAGGGAAGACAAAAAAACAACATAAAAAATATATAAAAATGCTATTAATACATTTGATGCAAAATATTTTAAATAATATTTAAAACGTAAAGCTGAACTACAGGCTTTCACTGGGAGGAGGAGACAGGTGGTAGAGCGGGACCTGCAGGGAGGAGGAGACAGGTGGCAGAGCGGGCACCTGCAGGGTGAAGGAGACAGGTGGCAGAGTGGGGACCTGCAGGGAGAAGGAGACAGGTGGCAGAGCAGGGACCTGCAGGAAGGAGGAGACAGGTGGCAGAGCGGGGACCTGCAGGGAGGAGGAGACAGGTGGCAGAGCGGGCACCTGCAGGGAGGAGGATACAGGTTGCAGAGCGGGGGACCTGCAGGGAGGAGGAGACAGGTGGCAGAGCGGGCACCTGCAGGGAAGAGGAGACAGGTGGCAGAGCGGGGACCTGCAGGGAGGAGGAGACAGGTGGCAGAGCGGGCACCTGCAGGATGAAGGAGACAGGTGGCAGAGTGGGGACCTGCAGGGAGAAGGAGACAGGTGGCAGAGCAGGGACCTGCAGGAAGGAGGAGACAGGTGGCAGAGCGGGCACCTGCAGGGAGGAGGAGACAGGTGGCAGAGCAGGGACCTTCAGGAAGGAGGAGACAGGTGGCAGTGCGGGCACCTGCAGGGAGGAGGAGACAGGTGGCTGAGCGGGGACCTGCAGGAAGGAGGAGACAGGTGGCAGAGAGGGCACCTGCAGGGAGGAGGAGACAGGTGGAAGAGCAGGCACCTGCAGGGAGGAGGAGACAGGTGGCAGAGCGGGGGACCTGCAGGGAGGAGGAGACAGGTGGCAGAGCGGGCACCTGCAGGGAGGAGGAGACAGGTGGCAGAGTGGGGGACCTGCAGGGAGGAGGAGACAGGTGTCAGAGCGGGCACCTGCAGGGAGGAGGAGACAGGTGGCAGAGTGGGGACCTGCAGGGAGGAGGAGACAGGTGGCAGAGCGGGCACCTGCAGGGAGGAGGAGACAGGTGGCAGAGTGGGGACCTGCAGGGAGGAGGAGACAGGTGGCAGAGCGGGCACCTACAGGGAGGAGGAGACAGGTGGCAGAGCGGGGACCTGCAGGGAGGAGGAGACAGGTGCTAGAGTGGTAAAAATGAAAAGGTAAAATAAAATACATTAAAAGAAAAAGATAATATCATTTAAATAAAGTAAAAGTATGCAATTTAAAATGAACAGAGAATATAGAATGTAAAATAAAAGACATTAACATAAATAAACAGAAAAGGTAAAATTGAATCAAAAGGTACAATAGAATAATTAATAAAAATAAAAAGTAAGCTAATAAAATAAAACTGAATAATTAGAAATAAAGCAATAAATTACAAAAAATGAAACGTTAAAATAGAACCAGTAATTTATTAAATAAAAAAAGTAAAATAAAATAAAATTGAATAAATAAAAATAAAATAATAAAATATAAAAATGAAATGTTAAAATGGAACCGATAATAAGATAAATAAAAAAGTAAAATAATAAAATAAATACAAACAAAATAATACAACTACATTCAAAGAATAAAGTATCAGATGAGAAGGTCAAATAAAACATAAAATACATTAAAAGAAAATTAAAAAGGAAGAATATGAAAGAGCAAAATAGAATAAATAATAACATTTATAAAAATTAAAAAAAGTACAATAATAAAAAATAATAAAATAAAAATAAAGTAATAAAATGAAAAGGGAATATAGGACACACCAATAAAAAAAACAAAACAGAAAAGGTCAAATAAAATGAAAACGTAAAACTGAAGAATTAATAAAATAAGTAAAAATATAAAGTAAAGTAATACAATAAACTGAATGAATAGAAATGAAATAATAAAATATAAAAATGAAAAGTTAAAATAGAACCAATAATAAAATAAATAAAAAAAGAAGTAAGCTTATAAAATAAAATTAAATAGATAGAAATAAAATATAAAAAAGAAAAGTTAAAATAGCACTGATAATAAAATAAATATAAAAAAAGAAGAAGTAAGCTTATAAAATAAAATTAAATAGATAGAAATAAAATAAAAGAAATGAAAAGTTAAAATCGCACCAATAATAAAATAAATAAAAAAGAAGTACGCTTATAAAATAAAAATACTAAAAATAGAAATAAAATATAAAAAAGAAAAGTTAAAATTGCACTGATAATAAAATAAATATAAAAAAAGAAGAAGTAAGCTTATAAAATAAAATTAAATAGATAGAAATAAAATAAAAGAAATGAAAAGTTAAAATCGCACCAATAATAAAATAAATAAAAAAGAAGTAAGCTTATAAAATAAAATTTAATAGATAGAAATAAAATAATAAAATATAAAAATGAAAAGTTAAAATAGAACCAATAATAAAATAAATAAAAAAGAAGTAAGATTATAAAATAAAAAAAAGGAATAAAATATAAAAAAGAAAAGTTAAAATAGACCCCAATAATAAAATAAATAAAAAAGAAGTAAGATTATAAAATAAAAAAAAGGAATAAAATATAAAAAGAAAAGTTCAAATAGACCCCAATAATAAAATAAATAAAAAAGAAGTAAGCTTATAAAATAAAATTAAATATACAGACATAAAATATAAAAAATGAAAAGTTAAAATAGAACCAATAATAAAATAAATAAAAAAAAAGTAAGCTTATAAAATAAAATTAAATAGATAGAAATAAAATATAAGAAATGACAAGTTAAAATAGAACCAATAATAAAATAAATAAAAAAAAAGTAAGCTTATAAAATTAAATAGATAGAAATAAAATATAAGAAATTAAAAGTTAGAATAGAACCAATAATAAAATAAATAAAAAGAAGTAAGCTTATAAAATAAAATGAAATAAATAGAAATAAATTATAAAAATGAAAAGTTAAAGTAGAACCAATAATAAAATAAATACAAAAAGGAAAGTAATAAAATAAATATGAACAAAATAATAGAATTAAAATAAAGAAATGAAATATAAGATAAGAAGTTGAGATACAACACAAAAGATATTAAGAATGAAATAAAAACAGAGAAACCAGAAGAGTGAAGAATGAGTCAGGTTGGCTGAGTTATGGCCGCCCTAGGCCCCGCCCCCCGGAGCCGCGCCCCGCCCCACTCTCGGACTACACTTCCCGGCATGCCCCTGGGCGGGGCCCTTGAAGACCTGGCGCATGCGCGCTGCCGCTCCCGATCCCAAGTTTGGCTCTCCTCAGCTGGCAGCCCTGGCCCATCATGTAGGAGCGGAGCCCGGGGATCGGAGAGAGTTCAGAGCGGACGCAGCGGAGGGCCCAGCCGGAATATCCGCCCCGTGCCCGGCCGGTCGCAGCAGAGGAGTCCCGGTGGCGGAGGGAGGAGGAGGGGAGGCGGCACTTCTCATCTTTGTTGGAGAACTCGCCCCGGGAAGAGTCACCCCTCCCCCACCGAGGAGCCGGGAGAATGAATCAGCCCAGAGGAGGAGGTGAGAGGAGGGTGGGGGGAGGGGTGCATGCTCTGCTGCAAATGCAGAAAACATTGCATGCCCCGGGGGGGTCTCCCCTCTCAATGCAGCTGGAAATTGCTCCGTGCATTTCCTGTATGGTGGCTGCACAGTTCCTGCACCACCCCCTGCAACCTGAGCCTGGGGGAGCTGCACCACCATTGCACTCTGCAGACAGTGGGGGAGGGGATTTGCAACTTTGCTGGCAGGATCGACTGCAAGAGGAGGAGGAGGAGGACGATGAAGGTGCAATAAACAGAGCATGCAAAAGTTTGCAGCTTCCATCGTTTTGCAGCTGCGATTTGCAAACATTTGTGCAGCGGTTGTGTCGAGTGCGGTAACCTGGGGCAACTAGATGCAGAGAGCTGCCCACCATTGAAACCTGAGCCTGGGGGGGGGGCCTGCACCACCATTGTAATGAGTTCTCGGGGGATCCACCATTGCACTCTGCAGACAGCGGGGGAGGGACTGCAACTTTGCTGGCGGGATCGACTGCAAAAGGCAGCCAAGGGTGCAATAAAAAAAGCATGCAAAAGTTTGCAGCTTCCACCCTTTGCAGCTGCGATTTGCAGAGCCGCCTTAAAAGTTTGTGCAGTGGTTGCATCGAGTGCGGTAACTAGACGCAGAGAGCTGCACCACCATTGCACTATGCAGACAGTGGGGGGGGGGATTGCAGCTTTGCTGGCAGGATCGACTGCAAAAGGCAGCCAAGGGTGCAATAAAAAGCATGCAAAAGTTTACAGCTTTCATAGTTTGCAGCTGCGATTTGCAGAGCCACCTCAAACATTTGTGCAGTGTTTGCATCGACTGCAGTAACCCCGGGCAACTTGATGCCAAGAGCTGCACCACCACAGCAGTATGATCCTGGGGACAGCTGCACCACCACTGTAATGCGACCTTGGACAGACCTGCACAACCAGAGCAGTATGATTGCCGGGAGATCTGCAGACTGATTCTGGGGAGAGCTGCACCACCATTGCACTCTGCAGACAGTGGGGGGGGGGGGGGGATTGCAACTTTGCTGGCAGGATCGACTGCAAAAGGCGGCCAAAAAAAGCATGCAAAAGTTTGCAGCTTCCTTCCTTTGCAGCTGCGATTTGCAGAGCCGCCTTTAAAAGTTTGTGCAGTAGTTGCATCGAGTGCTGTAACCCGGGGTAACTAGCTTCCGAGAGGTGCACCACCATAGTAATGCAGTCCTGGACAGACCTGCACCACCATTGCAGTATGATTCCCCGGAGAGCTGCACCACCATTGTACTGAGCAGCCGAGGGAGGGATTGCAACTTTGCTGGCAGGATCGACTGCAAAAGGAGGCCACGGGTGCAATAACCAAAGCGTGCAAAAGTTTGCAGCTTCTGTCGTTTTACAGCAGTGATTTGCAGAACCACCATAAAAGTTTGTACAGCGGTTGCACCAAATGCAGCAACTCAGGGCTAACAGATGCCGCACTTGTGCATGCCCAGACCTGGAGAGAGCTGCACAAGCATTGCAGCTCATTCCTAGAGAGAGCTGCAGCACCGATGCAACCCGATACCGGAGAGAGCAGCGTCATCATTGTACTCTGTAGATGAAGGAGCTATTGCAACTCTGCTGGCAGGATTGACTGTAAAAGGTGCAACGTAAAGCATGCAAAAGTTTGCAGCTTTCACCATTTGCAGCACTGCCTTAAATGTTTGTACCAAGATGCCGCACTTGTGCATGCACAGACCTGGAGAGAGTAGCATCATTGCAGCCCATTCCTGCAGAAAACTGCAGCACCACTGCAACAGAATCCTGGAGAAAGCTGCACCACTGTTGCAGCCCGGTCAAGGGTGCAATATAAAGCATGCAAAAGTTTGCAGCTACCACTATTTGCAGAGGTGCCTTTTAAAAGTTGTGCCAAGTGCAGTAACCCAGGGCAACTTGATGCCACGCTTGTGCATGCACAGACCTGGAGAGTGCTGCACAACCTTTTCAATGTGATCCCCAGTTAAGCTGCGCCACGGTTGCGGCCTTGACCTGCAGGGGGCTGCTCCTTGGTTGCGGCCTTGTCCTGCAGGGGGGCTGCTCCACGGTTGCGGCCTTGTCCTGCAGGGGGCTGCTCCACGGTTGCGGCCTTGTCCTGCAGGGGATCTGCTCCACGGTTGCGGCCTTGTCCTGCAGGGGATCTGCTCCACGGTTGCGGCCTTGTCCTGCAGGGGATCTGCTCCACGGTTGCGGCCTTGCCCTGCAGGGGATCTGCTCCACGGTTGCGGCCTTGCCCTGCAGGGGATCTGCTCCACGGTTGCGGCCTTGCCCTGCAGGGGATCTGCTCCACGGTTGCGGCCTTGCCCTGCAGGGATCTGCTCCACGGTTGCGGCCTTGCCCTGCAGGGGATCTGCTCCACGGTTGCGGCCTTGCCCTGCAGGGGATCTGCGCCACCCATGCACTCTGCAGACAAGGGATTTGTTGCAACTTTGCTGGCAAGATCTACTTTAAATGCGGCCAAGGGTGCAATGAAAAGCATGCAAAAGTTAGCAGTTTCCATCATTTGCAGCTGCAAAATGTCGAGTTGCCTTTTAAAGGTTTGTGCAGTGGTTGCATCAAGCGCAGTAACCCGGGGGCAACAGATGCCGCACTTGTGCATGGAGGACGGTAGGATTTTGCACCGACCGGATTTAATTTCTTCTTGCAGATTGAGCTTGGTCAGAGCTTGGCTCACATTTTGCACCAACTTTATTGTATTCCTTTCTTGCAGATTGCACGCAGCTGCCATGAGATCACGTCTTTTACCATGCAGGTTGCACGCAATGTTTGTTTTGCACCAATCTTTCTTTCCCGCAGCTGATTTGCATAGATTTGCGCTGCAGATTGCACGCAATCTGCATCAGTTCAAGTTTTGCACAAAAGTTATTTAATTTTGCGTGCAATCTGCAGGGGCGGGGGGGGGGGTGGATAATACATGGAAATAGAACTTCTGCAGACTATGTGCAATTTGCATCAAACACCTGCAGTCTGCAGGGGATCTAATTTTGCATGCATTTTGGGCGGAGCTTTGCTGCAAAACATGTCCGTACGCAGTCTGCAGGACATGTAAGAGCAGCTTTTGGATCTGCGTAGGTTTTAGGCTTTGAAACGCCTCTGGATTGCAGACGACCTGCACGGCTACGGTTTGCATTCCTTTTTAACCTTTGCCCGGTTTTGCATTAACTCTTTGTTTTAAAAGTTTTTTGCAACTTTGGGTCTTCCAGAAAAGGAAAGGGGGGGGGGGGGGGGAGAAAAAAAGACGACATCCGTTTTCCAGGCAGGGATAAAAAGAAAAAAAAAAGCCCTGCAGGCCGGTGGGATGCGGCTTTGCTCGGGTCGCACAGTTGCTGAAAGCGGAGAAATGCCTGTGAGCCGTGCATTGACGTTCCGCATTCCTCATCTGGGATTACGGAGCCTTTTTAATTTTTTTTTTTATTTTTTTGCCTTTCGCACAGTCGGGCTCTGTGTGGATTGGCAGAGATTCTGCAGGACTTGTGCGGCGCAGCCAAGCTTTGTTGTATTGCACGGCGGCGGCGGCATTGAGTCCTGCAGACGGGAGAGAGCTATTTAAATCGTCCTTTTTTATGAACGGCTATTTCCGTGCAGCCCTGAGGCCTGGAGACCGGCTCTGAGCACCAATCAGGTTGCAGGGAATGTGAAAGGAGGAGGGGGGGGGGGGAGAGATCACATCAAATCCTGCAGGGAATTTTTTTTTCTCTTTGGGGCGCTGTTTTCGGGCTTATTGAGCGCAGAGAGCGGCGCGGTGGCCCCGAGACTGGCCGTCCTGATTGCTGCAGCCGACATCAGATCGCGTGCGCTTAGCGTGCCTTCAGTGCCGCGCACAGTGCCGTACTCTTCACCAACTTCTGTATTGTTTAGGCATTTTGGAAATTATTTTTTTTTCGTGCATAGATGCGCGTCCTTCAGGTGTTTTGCACATGTAAGACCATTGTTTTTGTTTTTTATTTTTATTTTATTATTTTTTATTGGGGGAGTTGCTCTGCAAAAATGAATAAAAGTGATAAAAAAAATAAGCGACTGTAAAAATAATAAAACATTTTAAAGCACCCCGCCTCCTTGTGCTTGCATGCGTTGGTCCTGCAGGAGAAGTGTTTTGCACATGTATGCAAGCTTAGGGGGGGTTTAGTATGGGGGGGGGGGGGGGCAGTTGCTCTGATGCAAAAATGAATGAGTGTTAAAAAAAAAAAAAAGCGAGTGTGTAGAAATAAAACGATTAAAAGCTCCCCCCCCCCCCCCCCCATACTTGCATGCGAAGGCGAACACATGCGTTGGTCCCGCAGACAGCGATCGTCCAAGTGTGTCCTTTAAGTGTTTTGCACATGTATGCAAGCTTGGGGGTTTTAGTTTTTTTTTTTTTTTTTTTTGGGGGGGGTAGGGAGGAAAGTTCCTCTGATGCTCGTGTCACCCAGGTCTAAAAACATGCTCGCTCCCCCCCCCCCCCCCCATTCCAAAGATAAAAGTACTTTACCACGCATGCAAGTTGCTGAGCTGTACACAATAAGAACATTATTCTTGATGTTGGGGTTGTGTAGGAAGATTTGGGGGGGACCAGTTGCAAAATGCTTAAGGGTCAAGGGTCAGCCAGCTTCGGTGGAGTCTGATGGGGGTCAGTACCTGCTGCTCCTTGGGGGGTGGGGGGGGGGGGGCGGCCCTTCACACCTGTACGGTCGCAGTAATGCAGATAGTTTAACCTGCAGTACTTTTATTCATTCTAGGTACTTGTATTGCGGCATTCATATATGTAACGCTGTACGTATCCACTTCCGGGTCCGCCTGTACGACGCTTGACTTCAAGTGGTTGTACCCGGATGATCTGCAGCCGCAGGCATCGCCCTACACGGTACTGTTGTGTTTTTTCTTTTGTTTTTTTTTTTTTTGAGCCAGCGGCTCTCTTGTACAAGCAATCCTAGAGACCAACTAACTACTGGAGCGCTTTTACAAGCAGCAGTGGAGGGGATGTGCGGCTGTACCGGGATCTCCCTGCCCCCACACCTGGAGACCCAGACCCGGCACGTTAGCCAGCTGATCGGAGAGCCGAAAAAAGACGGGATCGCTTTGATCGGCTCCCCGCTATGGTAACCTGGAAGCGATAATGTGACCTCACTTCCAGTTTAGTCCG